>JBAMJV010002914.1:0-180195 GCA_037951105.1 Echinarachnius parma | reverse complement strand
CACTGGACCACTCTGTTTCACACTTTGACTTGTTTTAGGGGCAATAATTAGGGACCCGTGCATACACTCATTATTGACCCCCAACATATTCATAGCCGTATATCATCGTATCATCGTATGTCATATTTCTTATTTTCGCATAACGAACCCTAATTCAAGCAAATAGCTTCCCGCGAATGAGATGATTTTTCTACCAAATGTGAGTTGACACTTTATGACAGAATATACTTATTCTTATAAGTATTTATCAAATATATAGGGGGGCTACCACACACAGCCCCTGCTCCCCCCCCCCCCCCCCCCCACGCCTGTACCATACCGTATTATGGGTCATTCAGATGTAACATTGATACCACAGTAATTATCTTGTTTCTTGTGCCATAAATGTAGATCGGTTGTTCCCATAAATCACCAGGCCCAAAGACGCGCTGCCGCCAGGCGAGTGTTTGTCATCCAAAAATTATTTACTGAGGAAAAATCCCCGATACGAGACAAGTTTCCATATCTCGCGTACATCATACAAATGTACATGCATGGTTTGAAGGGTTATTTATCATCATCATCATCATCACCATCATCATCATCATCATCATCATCATCATCACCCTCATATATTTCATCAGCATCATCATCGCCATAACCATTATTATCATCATCACCATCACCACCACCACCATCATCATCATCATCATCATCATCATCATCATCATCATCATCATCATCATCATCATTATTATTATTATCATCATCATCATCATCATCGTCAATTATCATTATCTATCATCATTATTATCATCATCATCATCATCACATCCTCACCACACTATCATCTTACAATCGCCATCATCATTATTCTCATCATCATCATCATCATCATCAACATCATCATCATCATTTATCACCCTCATATATTTCATCAGCATCATCATCATCGCCATAGCCATTATTATTATCATCACCATCATCACCATCACCACCACCATCATCATCATCATCATCATCATCATCATCATCATCATCACCATCATCATTATCGTCGTCTATCATTATCATCATCAGCAGCAGCATCATCATTAATCATTAATCAGAAAGTATCCTGATTCTCTCAACTGCTTACAGATCCCTAATTCGGTCAGTAAATGTCGAACATAAAACGTGTTAAACCTTCTCTTCACCATTCTTGCTTTTATCCCATATCAATCTAACTAGAGAAGTGGGAACGAAATAACCAATTCAAACCTGATTACAACTTACTTCTATAGAATAGGATCCATCACCCGCTTCTGATACAAACAATCTAATTTTAGATCGGACTTCGGCTTTGATGTAGTCGTTCCACCTACAATTTGTAGGATTTTCTGAAGATCATTTGATTTAAATCGTTCTCATAAAGACCATCTAATTTAAATTATTCCTCGCATAGTTTTCAAAGGTTTTTAAAAGACCATCTAATTTAATTCGTTTCTCTGTCAATGTTAGGAATTTTTCCGAAGATCATCCGATTTAAATCGTTCCTCATACATTGCAAGGATTTCCTAAAGATCATCTGAACATTTGTTTGATGTGAACGTAGAAAAATGTTTTTTTGATGAGGCAAGATACAAAAACACAACGAGGCCATCAATGATTATTTATTTTGTCTAGCATTTTGCTCATTATTCTTGTCTGCCAGACTGAGACGACCAAAGATGAGTCCCATGGTGCAATCTTACGATCTGAGGCGCGCGAAAAATAGCCATCATGTGTTTCTTTTCATATTTGCACAATCTAAAAGAAAACAATATGTGTATTATATTCCAAAGGGTCTCATCATAATCATAATAATGTGTCATTTTCGCGCATACATCAGAGGAGCGTAGAAGTGTATCTCCTCTTTAAACTGTCCGCCGTTGTGTAACGTCATACTCCTTGAACGTTGTTGTTGTTGTTGTTGTATTTAATTCAGTCTTGAAAGAATAAAGTTGCAAATTTCGTTATCAAGTTGTTAATCAAGATTTTATTACTTATGTCAGCATCTGTACACATTTTAAGCACGTCCAAGTTTATTCGTGGTTTAGTGCGTGAATATTTCGCGTCAAAATCATGGCCCACGACAAGGCTCGTCCACGAATTCTCGTTTTTCAGTAAAACGTTGTCACTGTCAAAAATATTTAATCTTACTTCTAAACCGTCAATCAAATATCCGCAGAAGTAAAATGGTCAATTTAAACGTATTTGCAGCGAAATTCAGATGACTCAGTTTGCATAATTAATTTCTTTTGTTTGTTTGTAAAATTATTTTTGCTAACTCATATATAGGACCGTGACATTTCAAGTTGCGTACACTAGTTCTTAACCCAAGGATAGGGTGCATTGGCAAATTATTGGGGGTGCACGATGCACCTTCTCTCCCAAATAATTTGCCACAAACAATACAAATAAAATAAAACCACAAGGGGGAAAATCTGTGTAAAAATAAAGAAATCACATAAGGCGTGCCCCAATCAATGGCGCGCCCCCTCCCCCACCCACCAAACAGTGTGACCACGCTACACCACTGATAGGGTGTCTTATCCAGGGTAGCAGTTGTGTCAGTGTTGTGTGGGAGTAGGCTACGTGCGTTTGTGTGTCTGTTTCCGACTATCTAGCAAGTGTCGGTGGTGAACAAAACAATTGTTTGTTTTTTTCGTTTTTTTTCAAAGATATTTATTTTCTCTCATTGCTTTTTACAAACAATCACAAAATAACAGATAACAAGCAATAACAAAATCAGTACATAAAATAATATGCATGTTAACATAATTATATATAGGCCTAATATGATTTTACATTCACATACATGAACGTTTACTATTTACATCAAATAAAGCATGAAACATGCATGCATGAAGAAAGCATAAACATAAAAAAGGGAAAATAGGAGAGAACAAAAAACTTCCCCCCCCCCTTTCCCCCCCCCCCAAAAAAAAAAAACCCCTATACAAGCACATACACACATACACACGCGTGCACAGACACCCACACACACATCCAAAGAAAACATGCCTACATCTTGTGAGAATCTCGACCAATTATCAGCCATGTTTATTTCATTGCTTCTATTCGCCTTCCCTATTTTATTCTGCACGAAGCTATTCTAAATTGTCCCACTTTCTAAAATGATATGTTAGAGTACCTCGGTCTCCAGCTAATTTCTTCTCCTCTTTTCTATTTTCTAATAATCTTTTCTTAATCTCCAAAGGAGTTGGTGGTTTATTTTTATTTTTACTGCCTATAAATATAACATATTTTATCAAAATTATTATATGATTTAATAACTGTTCCTTCCCTATGTTTAACTCAATTATCCCTACATGGATACCTTTCCAATTTATATTTTTAATCTCTACTAAATTAAATAGATTCCCACACTCTTCCCAAATTGGTTTAACTTTCTCACAAAGACAAAATAAATGCTCGTAAGTTTCTTCATATTTACCGCAAAAAGAACATACATTACTATTAACCATTTTAAATGTAAATAAATGTAATTTAGTGCCTCAACGTGACAAAAGGGGTCTAAAGGCGAAATTTATGGAAAATGAGTTAAAACTATTTTCTGAATGTATGAAAAGTATTGAATCCAAAAATGTTGGGTTTTTACAAATCTGACTTTTTAAAGTACCTCTACAGTCTCAAACAAAAATGGTGTATTTACGCAAAAGTGAACAGTATCTGCAGATATGCTACAAAACGCAATTTAGAGAAACCCTCACACGTGTTTATTTTTGATCGCCAAATATTTGAGGCTGTTATTGGGTATGGTAAAAAAATACTTTTAACTGATCTAAAAACCACTCGAATACAATTTCAAAAAATTACCTCGGCAAGGTCAGGACATTATTTATTAAAAATGGCTGCCGTATGACACATGTACATGATTATAATGATCATGCGTCATGAACTCGCCTCCATATCATGTAGGGTGGTGCCATTACGTTCTGTTTTTTTTGTGCTACCATTACCTTTACTTTTTATCGAAACCAGAACAAATTTCTAAAGAAATGTTGGTTTCACTTTAAAGGACTATCAGAATGCCATATGTCTGCAAAGTTTGAAAGGTTTACCTATTTCCTAAGTGGAGATACAACTATTTGAAGGTTGGAACCAGAGGATGCGCGCGTGGAAGCGGCGCGCCGCGGCGCCCCGGTACAAAGTCTATGGGGAAATGCTTTTTAAAGACCCTTTTTTCTAAAACGTTGATAACTTTGTAAAAACTAGGTGTATAGCTACAATGTTGGTATTAAATGAAAGCTTTAACATTGACTTTATTGTAAAATGATTGAAAAGTGTTTTTGTCACATTCAATTTTAACAAAATCAACACAAACACAGAAAATTGAGACTTGCCTGTACAAACTCTATGGGGGCACAATCTTGACCGATACATTCTGTGAATTCTTGGTAAAAACGTTAATATTTTCAATAAGACAAGGTGTAAGAATACAAATTTGGTATCAAATTAAAGCTTACCTATCAAACTGTATTATGACCGAACACATTTAGGCTTAATTTTATATTCCGATCTTTAAAGGGATAGGCCTAGTTGAGTGTTGGTATAGGGGGGCACTTCACAAAATATTTTTTTGTGAGATAATGAAAAACTGACTGTCAAATTTGAAAGAACATACAATTTCAATTTTCAATGACAGAATAAACTTTATTTGAACAAAATCGGTTCAGAAACGGCTGAAATATCCATAAACATATTTTTATTCAAAAATTCTTCACCAGGGGATATTTTGACTTTTTAGACAAATTTTAAAAGACTACTTTGAAACAAAATCTTAATAGGTTTTTAAAAAGTTGTTGATGATATCTCTATTAAATCATTATTCTAACAAAACATCAAATTCACAATTTTGTATGAAAAATGGCTAAAAAAAACAATTATTTTTTTAGAGAGCGCCCTCTTGAGTTGTAACGGCTCTTTTTGAATGATAACAGGGGTCTTATGTAGTCGTTTGTAATTGTGTATACTTTTCGAGCATGGTGAAGTTATAACTATTATTTTGTACCGTAATGGTGCAGGTTTTGGTTATACTAAAGTTAAGTTTGACCAATACTCAACTATCCCTTTAAGTGACACATAGTGAAAATGATGGATTATCTTATTTTGTTTTCAGTATGAATGAAAGCCCCAAACAATATTATATTGCTGTAAATGTCTAAGTGTGCTCTGCATGAAAACATTATCATTTGTAGTCTAGAGCTACCTCAGAAAAAGTTATCATGGAAAATATTGACCTCTACAACTGTAAAAAAAATGTGGGTTAATATACATTTTTAAAAAGTGTATAATGATATTTCTGAGTGCATATTAAGATTCTTATATTGTAATTTCCTTTCAGAAAATGTATATTTTTGATAGGATAGGGGAAGTTCGTCAGTAAATATTTAACATTTTCCTGCAGAAGCCCAAAACGGCATGTAACGCAAAAGGAGGCGACCTCACGACGCATGACCACTACATTTTTTTTGGGGGGGGGGGGGGGGGGGGGGGTTAATAATAAAGTTGTACACCATAAGCAGGACTTCATTTGTCATTACAATGAAACTGCTCAATTATCAACCCACAAATTGTTGCACAAACACACACAAAATTATTATGCTCTAGTCCAGTGGTATGATTATTTTTATGGCAAATGGCATGAATTCAAGTTTAGCAGCCCATTTCAGCACCCTCAAGCTCATGGAAAGACGTCTGGCAGTTGACCCCCAAATCCCCTAAATTGGCAGACCTATATCATGCAGCGGTTATAGGCTATGATCAACAGGCTTCACACCATTGGGGCCTTTTGAGACCTTCCAAAGCCTACATGTGTGGGTCGATTATCCGAGCAAACTGCCAACCGCATCATCAACGAATGCAATGGGCGTGACGTCGCGTAGATTATTTGCTACCTAATACTCAAGAAGAACATCACTTCACCAACTAATCCCAATATTAGTAAATAACTTCAAGCAATTTCATCTACACCTTACGTTTGTAAATGTTACCTGAATAACATGCATACAGACTGGAATCTGAAGAAAAAAACTATGGACTACAATCAGCCTAAACTACTATGACCATCCAGTCTATATTGATGGAGTTTACACAAATCTTTGACGATTTACACACATCTCTGACAAACAATGTCCATATGACGAAGCTGGACAGGAACGGAAGATCCAGTAATGCCCTTATTGGTAAATCACGAGTAGGTTCACGGGTAAACCAAGCACCTATATGTAGAATCCTGCAACAATTCGAGCTTCTGACTACTGCCTAGTCTAGAAATTGATTCACTGGTATTCTGCCTTCAGAATACAACTGTTCATAATGGGAATACTAAGCTAAGGTCATGCAAAGACCCTGTGATGCACGCCAATTTGCCATGGATAATTAATCAAACTCCTCAAGCAACACAACGGTTGATGACCAAGGAATCGCGGGTGCGGTTCGTTATTCCAAAGGTTCGTTTATCCGAAAATGAAATAGGGTTCGAAATTCCGAAGGTTCGTTGATCGAAAATGAAATAGGGTTCGTTAATCCGAAAATTTAATGGGGTTCGTTTATCCGTAAATGAAATCAGGTTCGTAAGTCCGAAAATACAATAGGGTTTGTTAATCCGAAAATGATATGGGGTTCGTATTGAACCTTTCGGAAAAACGAACCTTTGGAATGACGAGCTGTAACCGTTTTCAATAAAATAATGACAGCAGTGACTCCATCCATAGTTACTCCGGTTACAGCTCGAAAACACCTCTCTATATTACATCGGTCATAAGCGTACCCATGATTTTTTCAAGGAGGGAGTTATTCCGTAGCCAAATTTGTTAGAGGCCGAGACCGCATCGAGCCTTGTAAGAGGGGAGGGGGAAGGGGGGGGGAACAAATTTCGAGACTGAGGCCGAGACCACTGGTGAAGTTTTGTCCTGGGGGGGGGGGGGGGGGGGGGTTCTGAGACTATTGGTTTAGATGGTCGAGACGGATGAAAAGTGGACTCGAAACCCGTAAAAGTGGACTCGAAACCCGTAAAAGTGGGCCCCAGACCGGTACAAAGTATACCCGAGACCCACAAAAAACTAAAGGGGGTGAACACCCCAAAACAGTCCAAGGGGGGTGTTTGAACCCCAAAACACCCCTTCCCCTGGTTACGCCTATGGTTAGGCATGTCGCAATACATAAGTATTGTGCGTGGTTGCTAGGCTAAATGATGTTGCTAGGCAACATTGATCTCCGTGGATAATTTCATGACTGTATTTTATGTAAATCAAGGTTAATGGTTTTACGATTTTTCTATTTTGATAAACTTTTAGAATCATTCATACACTAAACAAGTGGTATTGTCTAATATATACAATCATTCAAATGGTATAGTAAAGTGTTTTAACTTTTTTATTTGAGGTTTGGTAAGATATAGACAAACAAGCATCTATTTCATTATGGTTTGTAAGGTTATTTCTGGTCTTTTTTCGATAACTATGAAGAAAATAAAGTCCATCACATTAACATGAATAATCCAAAGCGTGTTTTATTAAGTTTTGAGAAAAAATGAAAAATTTATGAAGTATGCAACTGTTGCTAGGGGAAATTTATGTTGCTAGGAAACGCTTCTCGATTGATATTTACTTCAACTGACGACGAGGCACCATTTTGCCTTTCGAAGTGATTTCATCATAGGAAAACCCATATTTATGCATATGGATTGCATAATTTGAAAATAAGTCATATATACATGTATATGCAATTCCAGTTTTATTTCTTGTAAAAGGGGGCGTGGTCTACTTAGTGCTGGTTTCCATGGTGATTCTTCAAGTAGCGGCAATTTTAATGGTCGTTTTCATAAACTTCAATTCCTTTTCAAATGAGTTATAAATTGCTTTAATCCAGCCGGGTGCATTAAAATCGAAAATGTTGAATCTTGCATCTTACTTTTTGCTCATTTGCCGCATTTGTATAGCATTCACATCAGACTAGTTGCCATTGCAACGGTTTATCAATTTAGCCTTATATATTGTTTATGGATTCCTAGACCTCATTCCTTCCGAGAGAATCACATTCAGCCATATGTATACACCACAGGAGTAAGGAGTAATGTGAGTTTGCATGAATTACATACAAATATGCAATTGGAAGTTAGTATTATGTCACTGACCTAGAGTTGACCCCTAATGACCTCTAATGACCGAATAAATCATGTACCGTTTGCAATATTTTAGAAACTGGTAGCTGGTATTACATTTCTTATTCCCTGAAAATATGAAAAACATATGTTAACTAGATTTTGAGAAATGTTACTGTTTGTCAACATGTCGTTCTATAATGGAACCCACTGTTTATGCATGATGTATTTTACCACGTGTTACATAAGCAGCGTTGCCATGGTAACGTGTAACTCTCGGGGCTCCAAACTTCCAGTTTGGGATAGCTGAGAGTTGTACCTTCAAAATGATACTAGAAATTCTTGGCCACCAGAGGGGTGCAGCCAACGTCATTTTTAAGCGATTTTTCAGGTCTTGCCTCATGGACTACATTTTCAGATGACGTTTGCGCCATACTATGTGCCGCGCGCTAAGACCCCTTTTGTCGCGTTGAGGCCCATATTATAAAGCATTTTAAATTGAAATTCTCGAAGCTTACTATTCAAAGTGCATTTTCTAAGTCTTACGAATATTAATTGTATATTTTTCTCATTAATATTATAAATCTGCTCTAAATTTCGTTCTGCATATGATTTTTCTACTCTCTTATTTAATAAAAATGCATATATAAAAAATTGTTTCCATGAAGGGGGAATGCCAAGAAAAATACGCTGTATTTTTGTGATTTCTAAAGTATTTAAACCCTTTCTTTGAAATTCCTCATTTGCTTTTATATATTGCCTTCCCCATCGATAATATGATGCAACTTATAAACATTTTTAAAAAAATAGTTGTTCATCAAAATGGAACATGACCATCAATATAAACAAATCTATTATTATAAATTATCTCATTCCTTTTAGATGTATCTTTTTTTTACGTTAAAGGGATAGTTGAGTTTTGGTATAGAGGGCGCTACACAAAATTAATTTTTTTGTGTGAGATAATGAAAAAATGATTGTCAAATTTAAAAGAGCATACAATTTTAATGGCAGAATAAACTTTATTTGATCAAAATCGGCTCAAAAACGGCTGAAATATCCATAAACATAACCATTTGTAATAAATGTGGGGCTCCACAAGTATTCGATAATTTTGAACGAGCCGTTAAAATTCGTTTTAAAATGCTTCCTCTTTTCCAAAATGTTCGAAAGATGTGTTTAGATAGTTGTTGATTATTATCTCTCTATCTAATCACTATTTCAACAAAACATCACATGCACAATATTTTATTCATAATGGTTTAAACAAATGCGTTTTTTTTAAAGCGCCCTCTTTAGTTTAAACAGCTCTTTTTGAATGATAACAGGCTTTTTACTTAGTCCTTTGTAATTGTTTGTATTCCTTTTGAGCATGGTGGAGTTATAACTATTAGTTTGTAATGTAATGGTGCAGGTTTTGGTTACTAAAATTCAGTTTGGCTAAAAACTGTACTCTCTTCTCCAGAACTCAACTATCCCTTTAATAATTGTCTACACTTTATAACACTCGATTACCTTATTTGCCAGATGAGACCTCGCACTGTTTCAACTCTCACCATGCAAATCTCAGGATTGCCTTATGCTAACAATCGGTGGAACATAACACAAACTTAAAGGAGCTCTAATTGCAATTGCCTAGATAAGGTGCAAGGTAGCAAACAAATAACCAAACAAACATATTATATCTTACAAACGTTCATACAAACCAAAACAACGACACACACAAATACACACACAAACAAACTAACAAACAGAGATTCTATACCTCAAAGCAGTTTCTGCATGGTCATAGCTGTTCTCATGTTTACTCAGGACCCCGTTTCATACAAATTTTGCAACTGTTGTAGGTGTCCAATTATTGTAACTATTATGTCAACAGCCAATCAGCATGGAGCATTGAGGCTGTTGCCATGGTAATCACAATGATTTAGCACTTACAACAATAGTATAAGTTTTATGAAACGGGGCCCAGATGTCCCCCAAATATCCAGAATCCATTCGTCGAGTAATTTATGCATAATGTTCCCATTGCATGCTGTCTTGCATCGAACAACGTTCAGTTTGTATTTCTGTTCAATAATCAAAATTTTACCGATGTTCTTTCTTTCCTCCCTTCCACAGTCTACCTGCTCCTCGGCCTGGGGATGATGCTCCTCCTGGTCGACACCGTCATCAAGATCCCCGAGATCCAGCGGCTCTGGGAGATCTCGTCCATGGCAACGCCTGCGTCTTCGGCTTCCACTTCGCTCAACTCGTCCCGGAGCGCGTCCCCGACGCCCAGCCTCACTCGTGATCTGCTCAAGCGAAGCTTCGGCGCCAAGCGGAAGACAGACGAGGAGAAAGAGTTGACGACGTCGGCGGCTCCGATGGGGCGAGTCAACTACGACACGATGGCGGATAATGAGAATGACTTATGAGCGGGAAGAGGGGCAGGGAATCTGTAGCTTGACGTCCGCATGATTTGATCGTTGGACAGTGGCAAACCATGCGGGGTTTTAGGAGCTCCTGTATATATGATATTTGGAGAAAAAACACACGATAGTGTTGAACACGATACCACAACGTGCACATAGTTATATAATTCCAGCACAGCAACATTACTGCGATGTTGCTATGTTCTGTTGTAGTGCTTGCACCACGCACAGTTACCGTTTGTAGCTTATAATAGGCCTATAAATATCATCATCGTATTTATGTCGACAGAAGTCACGAAGTCACAATGATAATGTCGCAGTGCAGTTCCATGATGACACCTTTATAGAGGACGCTGTTAATCGAAATCGTACAACGTTATATCATAATTACGTCACGGTGCGCTATCAATGTTTGAATCCTTTTTGCATTATAAACACATCCCGGAGGATCTACCAATAGAAGTGTTGAGTTGGTCGTGTTCTACGAAATTACCCTTAACGTGATAACGCGCCGTGACGTGATTACACGAAAGACGTTGCAAGCCTGTAAGTGAATGCCTTTCTGTCGATCAATTACTCTTAAGCCTATCGTATTGTACAACTCTACAGACAGTATCACGAAGAAAGTCAAATAGATTCATAACTTGAAATTTGACAAAAATCAAGAACCCGTTATTGTGGTCTACAATTATCAATGAACTTGATGAATAATTAGTTACGTGTTGTGTGCACTCCACCCTATTTCTGACAACCTAATGCAGAGCTTGAGGCGTATACTAGAATCGTCCTTGCCTCCCCAAAACATTCACTTTTGCATGTATAGATCCTAAGTGGCACTGCAACCATGGCAACATATCGTGTTATATAATATAATGTTTTAATGTAGACTGCATTATATAAATTCCTTATTAACACACGATTAGCATTGTATATTACACCCATGTCAAGCATACTATTTTTATGTGCACTTAAAACAGCATAATCAATTTTAATTGCTATTACAACTTCTGTTCGAATAGCATACGTAGTGACCTTGGGCCCGTTGCAGAAAGAGATACAATCGATTGTAAGTTGCAATTAATTGTAAGTCAGATCGCAAATCTGATTGGTTGAAACGCGCAAATTTTCTGACTTACAATACATTGTAATGTACAATTGATTGTATCTCTTTCTGCAACGGAGCCATAGAGGATGAAGCCCAATACAATAAAGTTACAAGTAATGTCCAACTTTAAATCACGACTTAGAATAGACATAATAATATTATACATGTATAGTGACGTACACTTTGCAATGGCAAAGCGTGGACTTACTGTATATAAAGAAGAGGAGGGGAAAACTTACACACCATGTGTATTTCTTTATTTGTTACCCGTTTTCTTTTATTCCCCCCCCCCCCATGCACCCCGTCCCACGTATAGCTTCGCCACTAACTCTCTTTCAGAATATATCTTGCCACTTCTGTAAAGAGTAGGAAATAATGTTTTACTTCATTTTATCATTTTGTCACACAGTTCGTTCCCGTGTACTTATCACTAGCACGAGCATGTTACACGGTTTAAATGTATGAAGTTCTTATTTAGTGTAAATCAAGGAGAGATCGGACATCGGTGTGAAAATTATTTATGATTAATGTAAATCAATCTCTGATAAACCGAAACCTCATACTATGAGGGCTTCTTACTTTGCATAATGATTATAAAAACATTATTAATATTATTTTGTAATCATTATTATTATCATTACTATCATAATTGATGTTGTTATTTGTATTATTTTATTATTATTACTATTTTTTAAATCATAGATAATACTGCTACCTTGTAACTAAACAATAATAATGCTACTACAACTGTGCCATTGATGTCAATAATGACAATGTCTACGTTTCTGAATGATTTTGTCATGCAGAGATCTACTTAAGCATTTGGCATTATTATTCCACCATGCAATGTGTCAATGCTATTTTAAGGGATATTAGTGGGTTTAGTTGTGTGACGTGGTCGAAGTGACTATATTCGTTTGGGTGACGGGCTACTCTAAGCATCACTTGGATCTTTCAAATGAACAAAAAAATACTTTTGCGTCGTATCAAATACGACTGCAAGAGACTTTCTATGGTTGTGCCTTTTAGCTTTCGTTTTATTAATGCATTCATGACATGGAAGCTTGGACGAAGTAGTTAGGCACCTTATTACATAATGACCACATTTCGTTGTTTATTTTATTGTATTATTTATATGAATATATAATATAGCACTCACAGAGATTATTCAATTATTATGTGTTCGAATGATTTCAGTTGTGAAGCAGTTGTTCATTTAACGTTAACATATTTATTTATTTTTTCATTTTAATAGTTGAATGAATTCATACCAGTTATGATGATCTTGCTAGACTTGATCAAGCTCAAATCCATACCGTACACTGTATGGATATGTATAGATAACAAATCCAAAAGCATGTGGTTGATTAATAAAGTCAGTTCAGACTCCACATTTCGAACCTGCCTTCTAAAAACACAATATATTCTCAAAATCCATTTTTGTTGACAATTAAATAGGAGTGTGTGTATGACTCCCTTATTACTTTATGTATCTAAGTTCGAAACATTGTTAACAAAGAACAGTAATTACTTTTCTTGTATAACTTATACAACGTATACGTATACTAAAGAATGTCATGTTGGTGGATACATATATTTTAATCTTTAAAAAAGCAATCTTATGAAATGATATGGAGCATGTACATCGTCTCTTCTTCAATTTATGGTATTTTCCTGAAAAGTCGCATTAATTATGTTTCATATTAATGATAATGCCAAAGATAGTCTTCGTTTTACAAAGGTTTTGATAATTATTGGTTATTGATACAACTTGTAAGAAGACATTGCAAAGTTTTTTTTTTAGAACGTTCTATAAAATGAAGTTGAAGAACACTTACAAAGCATGATTATTATGTGTTGATTGATGACATATAGGCGCCGGTAATACGAGAGGGGCTAACGTAGAAGACCAACATACATTTACCACAAATATTTCAAAATGGGACAAGTAACAATTCACGTAGTAGTAAAGCTTGTTTTTTATTGTGTTAGCAGAAAAACAAGTGTTCCGACACAACTGCTTTTAAATAACTTGATGTCCAATTTGACGTAGCAAAAACTCGCGTAAAGTGAAGAAAAACAACTTTTACCTTAACCATCAATTCAAGAAAATACAGTTGATATACTGATAGTGCAATAATGGAATGTATTTTAATCTTTACGTACTAAAAGGGTTTACTGATTAGGCATTAAGTAAGTGCGAGTATTTATTTTAATGAAATGTGGGTTTATGGGGAATTTAGCGTTGTTTTATGTGTAGATATAATTATAATCAAGTATACTTACACTTGTTTGTGTATCTTAATGTAAGATAATTATTCATATCTGTAAGCATGATTAATATTGTTTTCAATGTTAAAGGGATATCGATACCCTATTGATACAATATACATTTCTATAGGGACGAGTTGGCATTATTGGGGACGCAGTGAATATATATTTTTACATCGTTTCATCAGAAGACAAAAGATGATATTCACATAATCCATATCTAGTATAGCGATGTTTGCATCGACATGCACATGACGGCACTTTTATCTGAATAATAAATCTATCCGTTGGTCGCCCCTCTTTGGAAGATTTAGGCAGATAAATCACGTACAACACAGTGTCTTGTAAATTATTTACATGTTAATCTGCACCTTTATTCAACCATGGTATACTGTTACTCAATATAACTTGATATGAATAAGTAAAATAAATATGGCACCTTTCTTCTTTAATATAACATTTTCTTCAAAACCGTTTCTTAAATTGATTTTGTTTTCCCCATTTTAATTTGATTAATGTTTCTTTTAAATTTAACCAGACGGCTATTGGGCAGCGAAATTAGTATATAAATCCGTTGATAACATAATTATCATTCACTTTTCATTGAACATTTCAATTTATATGAATTAACGTATGATCAATAGCAAAATCACAGATGTCTGTGAATAAAAGGAACATATTTCTCGCAATCTTTTTACTTCCTGCATATGGTCGTTTTCTGTATGTGTTTACGTGCAAAGTGATAAAAAATGTGGTGTGTGTGTGTGTGTGTGTGTGTGTGTGTGTGTGTGTGTGTGTGTGTGTGTGTGTGTGTGTGTGTGTGTGCGTGTGTGTGTGTGTGTGTGTGTGTGTGTGTGTGTGTGTGTGTGTGTGTGTTTGTGTGCGTGTTTGTGAATGAATGTACGTGTTAATGATTGGTGTATACGCTTACATCTTTGAAAAACTAATGAAAGCCTTGGCTTTGTTTTTAATATTTTAATATGCTCGAAACGAGAATACAATGAAAGTGTTTCATAATAAATAGGGCGATCATTTTGATAATAAATGTCAGCACTGATGATAAATACTGTCGTTCTATTTCCAGCCAGCATCAACAAACGTAATCTACCGCCCAGGGCAGATGAAACGAAAATTGACTCGTTTCAGCGCAGCAGAAATTCAACACTTTGATAACAAAGGAGAAAGTAGCGGGATTAAAGATTGTCGTGCGTGGGCATGCTAGACCGCGAGTCGCCATCTTGAATTATATGCTGGTTGTGCGCACTGCATAACACTGGGCTAGCGTGTAATCCGCACCGTGCGCAAGGCGTTCGCAAGATGGCGCCGTGCGTCTAATTAACGAATCCGAACTACCTTTAAAGGGCTTTCTCGGTATATCCTGCTGTGACGTTAATTAGTTTATTCTTCATCTCGGTATAACAATACACCACCCCACGTAATGTTTACATAGCTATATTGTTTGTCGATATAACAATTTTTAATGGTTTAATGGCGTAATTGAAGGATATGAAGAGATTAATTTCAAAAGGCGCTAAATCCACTTGCTATCAAAAGTTTGTTAACAATATATTGTGCAATGATAAGCTACGTAGCTAGCGATAGATCCGAATCTTAAAACAAAATACGAAATCGGAAAAAGGGGAACAATTATAATATGTCTATATTTCCATAGGCATACATGTGTACAAAGTCGGGGTAAAAATGCAATTTTCTCCAAGTTTAATCAAGTGTATGTTAGCGCCTTTAGGAATCAGGCACTTCATAGCGCTTAGCTAGTTTTATTTTACACATGAAAGCCCTAGTTTTGCTGTACAGTGTTATATACATTAGTTGACTTTTTTGTTGGAAATTTAAAAATAAACTGAACTGAATACATATTGTACTAATGACTTATATAAATAACAGTGTTCAAAATAAACGATAAAAGGAAATTGTATGTAAAACGAAACACTTTGAAATAAGATATCAAGCGTTTAAGGTGCTAGTTGTTGGGTTTAGAGTACTTCTATCATTGCCATATTCATTGAAATTTATAGTTTAATTTACATCTTTTCTTTTGTCGTCGAATAATTGTTCAGTTTCTTTATGTCGTTTTGTAATTTAAATCACTACAATAAGCATGCATGAGTATAGCCTTTTAACAAGGCGATCGCGTCTAAATGGCTGCGCTGCAGGAACGACTGAACGCGTGGTGGAGACTATCCGGCGAGTGGCGAGTAGTAGCGCTGTCCAGTCGTTCCGTGCAGTCAACTCAACTCAGACGAGACAGGCTTGTCAAAAGACTAGCATGAGTACAGTTCTAACCACAACTATATATACCTGTCAATATGTTTTTTATTAATATTTTTTGTATCGTACTTCGTATTGAGTATAAATGCTGACTTATTATGTCAACTATTGTATTCTCTTTTTGTTTGATTTGGATTATAATCGTTCGAAGTCAAAATAAATAAAACAAATGATGATATGAGTATTATTATCTGCAAATTGTTTATTCTTCTACAAATTTGAAAATCACATTGAACATTAAAATATTCTATTATTGAATGACCTATAATGAAAACAATTTGAAATTATATCAATAATTCAATTATATTAATAATAATTAATAAATTGTTTAAGTACAATTTGAGCATGGCGGGTACAATTGAAATTTATATAATTATGAATGACTCTTGTATAAATTTTATTATAGAAATGTTAGAGGGGTGGCACAGAGTGTGACAAGGTAAGGAAGAAAGAGGGTGGAGGGGGATACATAGAAAGAATAGGAGAGATCGAGGGGAGAGGGGGAAGGTGGGAGAAAGAGGGAAGGGGAGAGGGGAGGAGGGGAGTAGGGGAGGAGGGGGAGTTGGAATGTGGAGGATTTTACCGGGTGTGAACAATATAATTATGATGCTAAATCAGATTGAAGATGACCGATTTGTTATTGTGTCGGTTCATGGTAACAGGCACACTTTCTGTAACAGGTCAACATCTGTGCAAGTTTCAATGTATTTAAAATGTTGTTGCTCGATCTGAACACATCATTCTTAACACGATTCTGTCTTGATGCAGTAGAACTAGAGATAGTGTGTAACCACCTGTCCGAAATATATTGCGTCACAATTGCAACGTCATTCAGCATGTTCACTGTAATTGGTCGCAAATTATATCGTATACACATACATATAGTAGACATTATTGTGGCCAAAAAACGTCATATGTCACCTTACTTTATTTAAACAAATTTTCATGAAACGTTTACTTTTTAGTCTTCAGAAGAAAGAGTTCTGGCAGTTTAATACAAATCAACTTACAAATTGTTATGATTTTCTGTCTTGATCATGATCATAATAATGACAACAGCGACCATAATATTTATTACAAAAACATTGATTATGTTCTTAATTAAGTAAAATGCGTGCCATATAATTATAATCTGTTTAAGCTCTTAAAGGGACATTTTCCCCAACATGTAATCACCTTTGATTATGTTCTCTAAACATTAAAACACAATTTCATGCAAATACGACCAACATTGGCCTTTTGAGCAAGGGATGAGCATCATTCAAAGTCACTCGCTGTACGGGATAATCCCATTCATCGCGAACACCAAGGAGGCTGCCATTGATGTTTATGAAACTCGGATCGCTCTAAAATGTGACGTCAAACCCGAACTACTCTTTTTGTTGGCTCACGTTTTGCATTGTGTTTGTGCACAGACCCCGCGAGCTGCGAGAGCTAACAAAAAGAGGCGGAGCTTGTTTGTTCGGGTTTGACGTAGCATTTCGGCGCGAAACAATTGAAAATCCGGGTTTTAAACAATATAATGGCAGTTTTCATGCTATACGCGATGAATGGGAATAGCCCATACAGCGATTGACTTTGAATGATGCCCCTCCTTTGTTCAGAGGGCAAACATATTTGCATGAAATTATGTTTTAATGTGTAGAGAAATTAATCAAAGGTAAATAGATGATGGGGAAAATTTCCCTTTAACATTCTATACAACCACTAAATATAGAATATCACTTCAAATTAAATGTAAAAGTATGCGAACATACTTTACAGCAGTAATGCTCTTCGAAATTATCAGATCTTCAGTCTAGCTTCATACATCTCATTGTAATACTTCATGGCCTCGTCTGCACACCTGATGACGTCAGGGGTCAGCTGATCACAATCTGGCATGTCACTTGGGGGTAAGAACTCACTGCTGGTGATCGCTCTCTCGAAAGCGAACGTCATGTTCTCGACAAAACCTTCCGCAAACAATTTCCACTTCTTTACGACGTCGGTGGACGCGTTCCATTTCAGCATCGACTCATCAAAGGGCAGGCCAACGGCTTCGCAGAACTTCGGCAGAACTTCGGCAGGCTTCGCCAGAAGATCGCTGCTGTCGATGACGATCGGGGGTCTGTCGGACGTCTCTCGGGCGTACATCCAGACGTCATGTAGTTCTCTAAAAAGGACCCCAGTTGGATCGGCGTAGGGGAAGTCTCGCCCGATGTCGAATGTCTGCTCATCGGCGGCTTCACCTTCCAGTATACCCAGACTCGATAGCAGTGGGAACATTGCCTTTCTGAAGGACGCGAAGACACTCAAAGGGTGGCGGATCAAGAAGGCATGTGTAAACCCTTTTGGAAAGAATCTGAATCGGTCTCGGTCGATAGCACAAGCCATGTCTTTCACAAAGACATGAGGACTCTTTGACTCCTCGAGGAAGCGTTTGAGTGATGCGAGCCTGTAACGTGGATAAGCACAAGTAATTACGATATGTTAGACAAGAGTGTAGTACTTTTACAGTCCATAGTAAGTATTTTCCTTATACGCTCGACGCTCGTACATAATCGTTTCAAGAATTATATGTAAACGTTAATTTGTTTTTCTAGACGCGATGACGACAGGCCATCACGTGACATGACAATACAATCATTAAAGATCTAGAGCACATTAAGATCAAAATTTACTTACGAGAAGTACTCAGGATTCGCCTTGCACTTGCAGATCATATCGAGACGACCGGCAACTTGCTGATAAACCTCCTCGTTGCCTTCATAATTGCAGGAGGATGGTATGTCACAGTTGAGCTTAAATTTGCCCACTTCCGTCGTAGTAGCGGCATGGCTGAAGTAGTAAGGTTCAAACCACACCTCGTTGCCTTCGACTGCGCTGAGACACTTGGAGAGCGCGGTGGAGACGGTGCGAGGTACGCACCACAAGATGGTTCGGCTCATGCCTCCGACACCACCGCTAGTATCGTTTTCCTTTCTAACATCTCTGCCGTCATTGGAAGCATCAGCCGTTGCAGCCATATCTGCAAGGGAAAACGTACTACATCAAAGACTTAGTCGCCTAAATAGAACTAAATTTAATTTTTGAAGATGAACGAGGTACGGACCTGGACCACATAATTTAGTAGTCAAATGACGAATTATATAGGGGCAGAAGATTTTGTTTTCCGATCAGTTTACCAGGGATCCACGGAACTTATATGGGCTTACGAACAAATATTTACGAGGGGGGTATGGGGGGGGGGTGCTTAGCCAATAACGTCCGCCCAAATTTCATCCTTCCCGTTTCTCAGCCGTAACAAATAAAAACACATAAAAACCTTCACCCCTTGCTGCCCGAATATTGGAATTTGATAAACCTCTCGGGGGGGGGGGGGGGGGGTAGAGTATTGTGGCCTGAGCCCCCTCTTTGTACGCCTGTGCACGGATCTCTGATTATCACTTCCGTGTACATTACAGATAGTAAACGACATTAAGAACATTATAGTGTTACAAATTGTCATATAGTGTTTCGTGTGTTCAGTGTATAGACTTGGTTTCAAATGTCGTAGCGTAGCGATTTCTCATGTAAATTATATTAATGTCAAATCACACATCACTAATCAAAATCATTCTCCAGGAATCAAAGTTGCATCCGAATAACAATCATTGAAATAATTATTCCTTTTCATAACTTTTATTTGAACATAACTAACAAGTGAGGACAATTCTCAGGTTCCGGCGACAAATCATTAAGGTTCATTTAAATACAACTCATCACTTTCTATAAACTCAGAGTGGTAACAGTGTAAGAATCAAATACTGTAACTAAGAACGCTCAACTATAAATGCGGAGTGTAGACTATAACTCTCATATCAAAACCCTAGACTGTAAACTGCGAACTCAGACTTACGAGATCCTAACTCTGAATAGCGAGATGCAAACTTCACCGACTCCGAAATCCGAACGATCACTTTACCACCTCAGAACTTACTGCGTACTTCCAACTCCGAACGAGAACTGCCCTGGTCAACTCATTGCTCGAGTATTTATACTCCAGGTGCGATCTATAGCGTGCCTAATAAATCGAGGCTGACCTCGACGTGCATCACAGGTCAGTTTAAGGACACGTACTAAACTAGTGAGCTAGTTTACATATGCCTTGTCCCAAAAGGGCCGATCTAAGGTCAATCACTGAACTACTAATCCACTTTCTATAACCTTGTCCTCATGCAGGTCAGTCTGTACAGGGGTGAGAAACACAATTGGATCATGTTTACAAATACGAATGTTAAACTGGAGCAAGGTTGAAGGGGCAAAAGGAGATCATGTTTACAACTTAAAATATATCAGAGACACACAGAGTATAGCCTTTAGTCAAGGCTCTATATGGCTTGGAGATTCTCTATGCGATCGCGAGCTAGCTAGCTGTGAGAGAGCTATATACTAGTAAACTGGCTCGCTCAAACCATGGATAGTACTAGGAGACTAGTCTAGTCTACTAGTACTATCCATGCTCAAACTCAGCCTTTCGCGGTTTAATACAGTACCGGTTGTAGAACCTGCCAGACAGCACGATGCCTATCGGATAGGCTACACAGAGTACGGTCGGGTCAGTATATAGTCAGTGCTCGTAGCAAGGTTAGGCAGGGGGTCAATTGAACAGACGCTCATAAATTATATCGAAGTAGTGACATTTTAATGGGTAAGGGCGGGTAGTTACACACAGTGGTCGAATATAACTGAACAGATGACCTTGTTCAGTTGTTGCGGGATGCTAAAGCTAATGTCACGAGTCAACATTTAAGAAACAAACAGAGAGGGGATAATGGGCGAGGGAGAAGGGAGACGATTTGGGTAAGACGTTCCCGAAATCCGTAACATAAACTCTGGACTTTGACACAAGGCCACTGCTTATATAGTTATAATGTATGTGGTAGAGCGGAGGGGGGGGGGGGGGGGGGGGGGGGGGGGCAGCCCCCCTTTTGATACAACATATTAAACAAAACTTTGTATTAATTTAATACTGGCCATGCCTCTTGGACACGGGTGTGAATAATTTGGCCAAAATCTTGTCATTCCCATCTGCACCATATTGTCGCTCCACACTCGACTTTGTACAAAATACCATGATTTTAGCGTGAAATACGTTAAAAACTCTTGGGCTGCAACAACCTGGTCTCTCCCCGTCGTATACACCTATGTATACCCCCCCCCCCCCCCCTCACTATGATATAACACACGTATCTAGTCATGATAATAATGTACATGTATAAACAAATTGTGGCAATCGTGTACATTTACATTTACATTTTTTCTTTGATTTATCGGAAGGTTATGTCAATAGCAGTTACATAATCATTGATTATTGACCGTACTGTAGTCAGTGCAAATTGTACTTTGATAAAGCAAATCATTCATTTGCAAATAGCCCACGCGGAACAATGCGGAAGTAAAACACAAAATATTCAAAAAACGTTAGCCAAGTTGAAACCGACAAGAGAGGAATACAATTTGATTAAATGCTAGTCGAAGCTTTTCGAGGCTTTTCAATTTCTATAATCATTACAACATTGAGACTTAGTTCATTTCGGAATGACGATCTATACCGGAGTAACAGACTTCCGCGATAACCTTTGGACTAAATTAACGAACGATCATTTCAATATCAGATAGTCCGGATATGAACCTAGTATAGTTATTGTACAAATGTGGGCTATCGAACTTTTGAATAGCGAAACTTTTGAATAAGAACTAATCATTACAGAACGTTGCCGGTCTTAACGTAACGAACGAACGTTCGGAATTATGCATGTTTAGTGTTTACAAAGAACATTCAAAATTATGTATCTTGTTAATAACGAACGATCGCAATAAATAATGTTCGGAAATCGGAATAATAAACATTTTGAACAACGATCGTCCAGCTTAGCAAAAGAACGGATCAATGTTAGACCGGAACGCTCGGTATGGGATCACTGCCTTTCGGACTAATGAAGTACAACCATTAAACGAATGCAAAGTGTGTAAATGGATGATCCACGGAAGCACGTTGACAGTTACATGTCCAGAGACAAGCTTCGTCCGTCCAGCTACGGTGGAATTCCTGACTCGCCCAGAGAAAGTCGTAATCATGGTATTGGTAATCGTCATCTGAAAAGTTTCACGGCTGGTGTGAAATCTTTACGACTGCCGTCCAGGGAAAATCCCCCATCGACATCGACCAATGAAAGAGCAACCGATATGGATGCTGATGGTAATTTGGTCCTGGACAAAGACGGTCGCTCAATGGGGGCGACAGCGCCTCAGTCAGGAGTGGTCGAATCCGTCGCGGTGATAGAAGTCGATGTAAGCGTCACACGCCCTTCATCCATGCCATCTGATAGTGTTGATCCAGAACATGGCAACGAATCAGACCCACCTCTCCATCAACGCACAAACCCCAAGGATCTCATGGGAGCAATAGGAAGTGGAGACATGGAGGAGAAAGTTACCGCCGGTGTACGACTTCTGAATGAAAGTAAAGATGCTCCGACGAAATACGTTCAAGTTGACAACGGGACAAACAACCATGCGTTCGTGTCCACTGAAGACGAACGTATGGACACTCAACATCCTTGTCCATCGCAATCTTACGATCACCAGCAATCAGATTCTTCAGGAGTCGGAGCAGTGGCCAAGCTGGATAGTATTCTTACATACCCACAATGTAATGTAACCAACGATAACAGCCAAGGTACACCCCCGGTGACCTTTCTTATGGGGGAAGAGGACGAGATGGATGGAAAGAAGGAGGAAGAAATGAAGGGCGAAGTGGAGGCGCTGGAGAAGAAGGAGGAGGAGGAGCAGTGGAAGGATGAACAAGAGAAGAATGGGACGGCAGTGAAATTAGAAGAGGACAAAGAGGAAAATGTGTTGACCAAAAAGGAAAGAGGTGATATACATGTACATGGAGTTATGAAAGGGAGTGCTTCTCCCGGACTTATCCATCCTGGACTCAGGAAAAGAGGTACGGACATTTCTCATCATGAGCCGTCATCAACATCTCAAGAGACCACGACTGAAAGAAACGGATGTCAGGAGCTGGGGAGTTACCATAGCAACGACACTGTCACGAGCAGTGAGGATAGAAGGAGGCACTGTGCCTCAGTGCACTTTGCGGAAGATGAGCAGGTATTGGTTTCAATTTTATCTATTTAAATCGAAATTAGCTAGAATCGTCCAACTTTAGGGAAACGCCCATGACTCTCATGTTTAATGTACCTAATTTACATAAGCTAAATTAAAAAGCATGTCCAACTTGGTTATTAAACTTTCCAAAACGATATCTAATCTCGCACATTTAACAGTGATTTATTAAACTTGTAATTTGGTTAGGGATATAAATCTGTATTGGTTAATAAAAAAAAGTACAACAGAGGAGATGGAAACCTAGTGAAAACCAATGTCTCTTTTATACGCATTTCAAAGTTGAGAGAATTCTCAATCCGCATTATACATAACACATGAAAAATACCATTACAAATTAGATTTATATCTCATTTCTCCTTTTTACACTCGAACTTACATCTACATTATTATCGTCAGTTTACTTTTATAACAAGCAAATTAAATTACAACATACAAACGAAATCATTATCTCGTATTGTTCCTTGCTCCAGAACATAAGCCAAGGCGGAGAATCAGTCGGAGATGAGATCCGCCATTCAGAAGCCGAATCTAGACAATATGGACAACCACTTGGTAGCGAGACAAGTGAACATGTAAGTGAAAAACCCATAAATCTTAGTCAGGAAACCTTAGATAGCCTTTTGTATCCTAGGTATGGTAATGCCCATATAAATAATACATAAGATATTAGGTTCCAGTAACAAGGAGTTAATACTTTGTTTACGACCAAGCAATAAAATAGTATATGTGGAGGCACAGCTTATAATATGATTGTCTGCCCATTGCATAAATCAGGAGAAGGGAAATTCCCCTCACACCGTACATGCTATAATGACGTAACTTAAAGGGTGACTAAATTACAAATGCATGTTGACTTATGTTGATCTGTAATAATGAATACATCACAAATATTTTGACTTTTTGATGTACATTTGTGTCATATTTGTATATTATATTTTGTTCTATTACTTTTATTCTACCTGCTAAGCTCCACCCCTAAAAAAACCCATCCAGAAGCTTATGACTTTTCTGACATCATATGCCAGTCAATTCATCAGTCAGCTAGATGAACAAAAGACATTGGTATGTCCCTTCCCATCAACTGACTACCTGTTCACAATAGCATTGCATGTTCTTATACTATACAATGCCTACTCACCATCTCACCATGAAAAGAAGGGTTTCAATGAAAACATGCAATGCTATTGTGAACAGGTAGTCAGTTGATGGGAAGGGACTACCAATGTCTTTTGTTCGTCTAGCTGACTGATGGATTGACTGGCATATGATGTCAGAATAGTCATAAGCTTCTGGATGGGTTTTTAAGGGTGGAGCCTAGCAGGTAGAATAGAAAAAATAATATTAAAAATATGACAAAAATGTACATCAAAAAGTCAAAAGATTTGTGATGTATTCATTATTACAGATCAACATAAGTCAACATGCATTTGTAATTTAGTCACCTTTTAAGGTACAACTATGTTTGCTGATCATTGGGGAACTAACTATAGGTGCAGTAGGTACAACGTGCACGAGATAAGATTTGCACTGAATTCATCAAAGGTTCAAACCTTTAATTATCGAATGATTACACGCTCACGATCCGTTGTATAAATACCGTCAAATGTACTTTATTCTTGTTATCATAATATCATTGTTTGTATGACACCATTGATTTTTATAAATGGATTTGCATATTTGTGAAGGATGGAATAAATTGAAATTAAACTGTATCGGCCCAGAGTTGATCAAAAAAGTGCGATTTGATTTTAATATCAACAATTAGCAGTATCAATATAAACACTGATGAGTTTTGATAACCCTTTGTCGAAAGCTACGATATCGTGTCAACTGTCATTCTAGTAATTTTTTGATTTTTTTATTTCAACAAAATATTGACAACAAAATTATAATATAATTGCTACATTAAAGGGATAGTTGAGTATTGGTCAAACTTAACTTTAGTAACCAAAACCTGCACCATTACGGTACAAAATAATAGTTATAATTTCACCATGCTCGAAAAGTATACACAATTACAAACGACTAAGTAAACCCCCTGCTATCATTCAAAAAGAGCCGTTACAACTCAAGAGGGCGCTCTCTAAAAAAATAATGGTTTTAGCTATTTTTCATACAAAATTTGTGCATTTAATGTTGAATCAAAATAATGAGTCAATAGAGATATCATCAACAACTTTTTAAAAACCTATTCAGATTTTTTTCAAAGTAGTCTTTAAAGGGGTAGTTTAGTTTTGGTAGAGAGGGCGCTGCACATCACAATTTTTTTGTGAGGTAATGAAAAAATGAGTGTCGAATTTGAGAGAACATGCAATTTCAATGGCAGAATAAACTTTATTTGGTCAAAATCGACCCAGAAACGGCTGAAATATCAATAAATATGTCGGATCTTATAATTATTTGGGGCCCAAATAATTAGATGATTTTTTCAAAAAATTAAAAAAATGCTTGAACTTTTTCAAAAATTTTCAAAAGCTTTTTTTAAATAGTTGTTGATGATCTCTCTATTTAATCATTATTTCAATAAAACATCACATACATAATTTTGTGTGAAAAATGGTTGAAATCAATGCCTTTTACGAAAGCGCCCTCTTGAGTTTTAATGGCTCTTTTTGAATGATAATGGGCTTTTTACTTAGTCGTTTGTAATTTTGTATACCTTTTGAGCATGGTGGAGTTATAACCATTAGTTTATAGTGTTACTGTCCAGGTTTGGTTACTAAAGTTCAGCCTTACCAAAACTAAACTACCCCTTTAAGCATTGTTATTTTTTTTCTCTAAAAAGTCAAAATATCCCCTGGTGAAGAATTTTTGAATACAAATATGTTAATGGATATTTCAGCCGTTTCTAAACCGATTTTATTCAAATAAAGTTTATTCTGTCATTAAAATTGTATGTTCTTTCAAATTTGACAGTCAGCTTTTCATTATCTCACAAAAAAATATTTTGTGAAGTGCCCCCCTATACCAACACTCAACTATCCCTTTAAACATACTCTTATTATTTATTATTATCAGAACGTTTACATCAAAAAGATAATTCTTTATCAAATAACATTTAATTTAGGATTTATTTTTGGCGGCCACGTATCTCAGAGATGCGAGACACGGAAGGAGTTTCCGATTCAAAACATCTGAGAAACATCTAAGGTGAGAATAACACATTCAGTGAGTTTGTGTGTTATGTTTGCGTGTCAGCGCTTTTGTGTGTGTGCGTGTGTGTGTGTGTGTGTGTGTGAATGAATAATTTTGAAATTTTTGTAAAAACTCAACGAATAATGTGGCTTAAACGTCTTTTGTATGGGGATAAGCATTCAGGATGGAAAGTTTATTTTGATTATTGCTGTAGATCAGTAGGAGGAAGGTTTGTGTTTTTATGTGATTATGATATTCATAAGATGGATCTAAAAGAAGTTCCGCCCTTTTATGTAGATGTTTTGAAAGTTTGGCAAGATATAGAAAATTGTAGACACTTTGAAAATGAAAAAAGTAATCCCATTGTTTTTAATAATAGACATGTGTGCTTAAGAAATAGAATGATTTTTGATAAAGATTTATTACAACGAGGTATAAGCAAGGTGTCTGATATAATGCTGAATGGTAGTTTGAGATCTGTTGCTCACTTTTTAGGCTTGGGAATAAAAGGAGAAGGATTATTAAAGATTCATGATATTTTTGGTGCATTGCCTCTTCAATGGAAAGATGGTAAAGCTATGAGTGACTTTATTCAAGTAGATATTCGAACATTTGAAATTAGATTAAAAGTTTCGGGATATATAGGAATGTTAATTGATTTAAAATCTAGGCATATGTATGAATATTTAGTTAAAAATTTCCAAAAGGAATATAATTTGTGTATTGGGGATGGACATACTAATTTTGATTATAGTAATGAAGAATTGAAGAATATATTTTTAAGATTAAAGAGCGCAGTTTTGGGGGGTAAGTTGAGAGAATTTCAATATAAATTATTGCATAGGGCAGTATATACAAAAGAACATTTATTGAGGTTTGGATTTGTTATTGATAATTTATGCTCTTTTTGTAAAAATGAGATTGAGACATATTCACATTTATTTTTTAAATGCTTATACGTACAAAGGTTTTGGTTAGATATAATAGAATATTTTGATTTGATTGAAATTAGGAATGTTGATTGGAAAATAATTTTTGTAGGACTGGCAGGTAGATCGCATAGAGTTAAGTATTGTAACTCTATTATTTTTTTGTTAAAACATACTATTTATTCTTTTAGAATAAAAGGTGTACTTCCTTCTGTACGGAAAGTACAGAAAATTATTTTGGATTATGAAGAAGAAGAAAAAAAAGTGGCTATTAAAAAGGGTAAATTAGGAGTTCACTTACAAAAGTGGGAACACCATAAAATACATGTAATATGATTAATTTTATTTTGTTAGAATTATAGGGAATTTGTTAATTATTATTAAGGTTCTGAGTCTCTACTCTTTTAACTGAATGTGACAGCTTTCTATATTGTTAATTAATTACTCTTTAGGTAAAAATCGAGCAGATATACTGGAATGGGTGTCTGAGGTATGTGTGTGACTGTGGTGTGATCGGTGGTTGGGTGGGGGATGGGTTTTTTCTTTTCTTTTTTTCTTGGGCTAAATGGGGGGGGGGGGGGGGGAGGGGGGTAAAGGAGCATGTTTTAGTTCCTTTTATCTTTAGTTATATAACCTCCATTATGTTTATTTTTATGAAGTCAGGAAATTGAATATACAGTTGATTTGTATTTGTTTATGTATGTAAGATAACCATTTCTATTTTCGTTCATTATAATTGTATATGTATATTTTGTTTAGTATGTATATTCAAATGTAAATGTTATATATGGAGGAATAAAAATCACTTTAAAAAAAAAAAAAAAAAAAAAAAAGTGTGTGTGGGTGTGGCTGGTGTGTGTGCGTATGCATGCGTTTATAAAACAAGTGTTGTACTTGTGGTTTATGTTACGGTGTGTGTGTGTGTGTGTGTGTGTTTGTGTGTGTGTGTGTGTGTGTGTGTGTGTGTGTGTGTGTATGTGTGTGTGTGTGGGTGTGTGTGTGTGTGCGTGTGCGTGGGTGTGTGTGTGCGTGTGCGTGTGTGTGTGCGCGCGTGTGTGTGTGTGAGCGCGCACGTGTGTGTGTGTGTGTGTGTGTGTGTGTGTGTGTGTGTGTGTGTGTGTGTGTGTGTGTGTGTGTGTGTGTGTGTGTGTGTGTGCGTGTGTGTGTGTGTGTGTGTGTGTGTGTGTGTGTGTGTGTGTGCACTTGTAAGGACCGGCAAACGGGGATACACACGGGTTTACACACCGGCAAACGGGGATATGTCGGAAACCGGGGATATCCCCGGTTTCCGAATAGCCTCTATAGTGCTTTAGGGATCGTCTTAAAGTGGACTTCCACACGATTTCAAGCTTCTAATGATTGAAAGACAGATATTCTAGGTCAATAAACACAATTTTGTGTGAAAAAAGTATGATTGTGGGTTCTTATAATTGGCTTTGAAATTCTAATGACACAATTCGCGAGCGAGCTTGTTCTATCCCACAATGCACCAATTTGTGACGTGCGCCCCTCACTATGCGCCTATCTATGATTTTACACTGCAGCGAATGTGTTCTTTTGACCGGACCAATACAATGCTCGATCATGAATAGTTTAGTCCGCGATGCGCCACTCAACCGTGCCTTTGAGCATTACTGCATTGACTGAACCGTTTGAAAATACTTGCCTGCCCGAAATTGTAACACGTTTTTTCTTTCATTGGAATTTGAATAGACACAAAGTCCCGTAAACGTGGTTATTGAATTTCCTGGCTCTGCATGGCCGGCTATTATGAATGAAACATGCAGTGATCACAATGCAGTGGCACCGGATTCAAGCCTACTCAAGAAATTGAGCAAAGTGAGGGTGCTACGAAGGGTCTCATGATTGTGTGCAGTAAATTTAATTATTTCCTCAGAATTAATGACATTAGAAAAATCTCTTAGAAATGAACCAAAGAGAGTCAAATCCTGAAAATATTCAAGCACATCCATAGATTTATTTCCAATATACTGTACTTTTTAAAAACTCGTCCGGAATTCTCCTTTAAGGGCTGTACTGTATGTTATTATGATTTTTGAAGGATATCCCTTAATTGCCCATTTTACATCTATGTAACCGATGGTGTGTATGAATGGACTGTTTGTGTATGTGAGTGTGTGTGAATGTGTGTGTGTGTATGCCCATTGGGCATATGTCCATGTTTACACACCGGCAAACCGGGGATAAGCCAAAAAAGCCGAAAAAAGCGGGGATATCCCCGTTTGAAGGTGTTATAAATTTTATCCCCGTTTGAAGACTCCTACAAGTATGTGTGTGTGTGTGTGTGTGCCTTAATTTATATGTTTTATATTGTTTATCATATCTGTGTTTTATGTAACTGTCGTTGAAAACTAAATGTATTCAAACATACTATTCAACACTAATCACATCAATCTTTACAATAATGTGGTAAGGTAACCTTATAATATCGTAGCTAATTTTAGAGTTGACAGCCTTGTCAAATAGTGTGATTATCATTTTGATAAACACTCACAATAATGATTTCATTTTCACAGGTCCTATGAATGGTACAATAAAGCGCCCATGCGATGGACACTGTATCTCATCATGACCCTCAACCTGTCCCTCGCCATCTTTGAAGAACCAGCAGTTGGGAATCTCGGCATACCCTACTGGGTTTGTATTCTCCTATAAATATTATTCTGCGTTTGATACATTGCACAAACTGCATCATGTACATTGTTAAGAAAAAGTTAAGAAAACTAGCATAAAGTTTTGGTAAATAAAATCTAATTCTGTGATATTCGCCTTGCTATGTTATAATTATGATCTTGTGACGTAGCTATATGGGGAGGGGGGGGGGGACCACGCCTCGCCACTATCATATACGCAATAGAGTGGAGAAGTGTGATGTCATAAATGATGTCATAATTTTTTTTTTTTGAATTTTCAAATTTGGACTTCATTTTCATAAAGAGCATAGCAAATAATGTCCAAATACCGAAAATCAAAGGAATCGGTTACGTATTGGCTGCGATATGCCCATCCGAATGATTTTTGTGTCAATGGGCAATCAGTGCTATAGTGCACTGGTTCATAAATTTATGAACCAGTGCACTATAACACTGATTGCCCATTGAAGTAAAATTCATTTGGATGGGCATATCTCAGCCAATACGTAACCTATTCCTTTGATTTTCGGTATTTGGACATTATTCGTTATGCTCTTTCTAAAAATGAAGTCCAAATTTGAAAATTCTAAAAAAGTGTTTTTATGACGTCATGGCTTCTGTACTCTATAGGTTGCATCCTGTGGTGGGATGAGAGTAACATTACAACCAATCTATAATAACTTAATGTACTCTTCTCGATCCCTGTCAATATTGGGCACTGTGATCATAGAGATCGATCGTGTGTATAGCGTACTTCGGCTTCCGTCACCCTGCTGATCATGCTGATGGTAAACTGAAGGGAGCAAAGACATACATATGTATTTATTGAGTTGGGATGAGCGTATCATTATACAATTCCATAATAGATTAAAAATATTCGAGTTATAATGAATAATTTGTGAACAGAATTAATTAAAAACGGAATTCTTCTTGATCCCTGGCACTAGGGCACCATAATAATGGAGACCGTATGCCTGGCTTACTCCGGCTTCCGTTGCCCTGCTGATGGTAAATTACTGAGGGGAACAAAGATATACATGTATTTTGGTGTTGTTGGATGGACTAAACATTATAAATCTAAAACAAATATATAATTGTTTGTAATGAATACTTATCTAGTCAACATAATTAATTAAAATTGAATTCCTCTTGATACGTGGCTCCTGTAGGGCACCATGATTATGGAGATAGTGTGTCTAGCGTACTTCGGCTTCCGTCTCTGTCACAGCAAGTACTGCTCGTCGGCCAGATGGTTCAGGGATTCCAAGAACGTCATTAGTCTCGCCGTGATCGTGGTTCGTACAAAACACACCCTTTTCAGTTCTAAGTTCATTAATATTATCTGGACCATTTTCGGTTCATAATTATGATAATTACCCAGGTCCTGCATCGGGTCTGAATCACCCATACAGATCCGATCTGTGGTCCACCTGGAAACCGTTTTGTGAGATTGTGGCATGTATTCAAACATCAACATTTTGACCCTTTCTGAACCCATTAAAACAAAACCTCGGTATATTTTGGGTCCGATATGAAATGGGTATTACATATCCCGTACAGATTCGTACTTGATATCAATTTACTTGCACGTTAATATAATATACTATTATGTTCTTCCAGTTCATCTCAAATATTGTTCGCATAATGATTTATTTGGAACTCTTGGGAACTCTTTGGAAGTTGTTTATGATGTAGTTTGCATCGAAGAGCGGTATAATGTTGAACTATGAAACTCAGTTCTTCGTATTCCACAGTTGACAGTAGTTGACATGGTGTCGTACACAATCGTGTATAAGTTGGCTGGTCAAGTGGTCAAGAATTCAAAGACCATCGTTATATTATATTGTTATCTATCATGTATATATAGTTTGATTATATCATGTTAATATCCTCTATTTCTTGTATTCCACATGCAGTTGACGGCAGTTGACATGGTGTCGTATACAATCGTGTATGAGGTGGTTGGTCAAGACAAGGCGGTCAGGTGGTCAAGGGCTCTCAGACCAGTCCTGATGGTCACCTTTGTCGAGATGAAGGTGGTAAGTAAACAAGGGTTGTATTTTATCTGTACTGTTATACTTTGTCGATTTTCGATTTAAATCGTATTTCATATTTCATTCAGCTACTCTTGAGAGATTTCGAAGCCTATACATTATGTCAACCTTGCTGTGTACTACAGTATGACAAGCCCAGGAAATATACTCTATTTAATACACTTAGTGTAAATAGAGTATATTTCCTGGGATTGTCGAGTTTATTTCCTGGGCTTGTCAAAGCAAGGTTGACATAATAATAATAAATAAATAATTCCAAAAGGCGCTAAATCCACTTTTTTAATTACGGAGAAAATCAGGTTTCTTTGTCAAAATTTGTACACATGCCTATGGGAATATAAAAATTGAACGTTCCATATTTTGATTTTGATCGATTTATTTGTCCTAAAAATTTCGATTTAATAGCTACGTAGCTTCTTAATGCGCTGATATTGTTAACTCATTTGTTATGGAAAGTGGATTTAGCGCCTTTTGGAACTAAGCATCCTACAAAAATATCATTATCGGCCTATTTATACTTTCAATGTTTTCTACTTCTTATTTCAGATTAACTTTACATAATAAAACATCGCGTAGTACAGGAATACCACAGAAACTATATTTTCACTGGACAGATGATCCTGTTTATAAAATTAACAAAGCATAATTTTAATCTATAATAGGCAAAAGGCCTACCGTATAATATTGCTGAAACATAATTTAACTGAAGACATTATCCTGTAAACATGAACACTATATGAAAATGATTATATTAAATGTATTGGTGAACAGGTGCGGTTAGCTTTCTCCAACATCCGCAAGACGGCCGTGGAGATCATGTACGTCCTCGTCCTCCTCTTCCTAGTCATAGCGATCTTCGCTCTGCTGGGGAGAGAAATGTTCGAAAACAAGTTAGTATACATCAATCATTAATGGTGAAAGAGATATCTTATCAAATAAATATTAAATTAGCAAAGAGCAAAGGAAATCGAACCCAAGACGTTCCTGAATTGCTATACAGGTGCTCTAACCACCGAGCCATGATAATAGACCCTTGAGTTGTGGTACGAGATTCACATAAAGATAACGCTTGTTTAATCCCGATTCAGCTAGTATACATTTAGCAATATAGTTTAACAAAAGAAATAAAGAAGAAAAAAGAGAAAGCCTTATGCGACAAGGAACTGACCCCGAACTGACTAACATCCTGCTCGAAATTTACCAAATCTACTTTAAATTTTACTACATTAATTGGTCAAGTTTATATTGGTGTTAATTCTTGACCTTTGCATCATCATAATCATCATATGGATTGAATATTTCTTAATGCATGCTAGACTGTGTGTTTGTCAGCTTTCAATCCAAATTTATATTATTACATAATTAATCATATTCATTTATTTGACGTGGCTCCATTAGGAATTTGTTGAAAGTGGATGAGAAGACGCCATACTTCACAGAGTTTCTAGAGATCTGGTGGGATCTCTACATCTTGGTGACAACAGCAAACTGTCCAGATATCATGTAAGAAAAATTCACATTTGGAGGGCGTCCACGGGCGTCTAACGAGCAATGGTTAATTAAACATGTCTTGAACCACGTGCTTCGCTATTAATATAGTATATGTTTTAGATTGAAATTTGTAGAATTTTAAGCATTCACCAACTTTGCACCTCTTATGCATTTTGTGTGTCTGTTTGTTTGTTTTTCATATAAGAATTCTGACAATAAACATGGATTAGTTTGCACATACATACTTAAATGAAGATCGATGTCACTGATATATTGAAGCGATTTCTAAAATAATGCGACTAAATAAGTTACCGAGACTCCTCATTTTTTACAGAAAGTCATCACTCTCCATTTCAATCATTAGCAAGTGGAGGACAACCATAAACTATTCAATATATTTTCTTTACGAATATTGTTTTGACATATATAATCATTCTTTGTTGCATGCAGAAACAGTAGGATATTTTATTGTGTTTTATTTTTGTTTACTAATGTCTTTCCTTTTTTTAGGATGCCGGCGTATGATAGAAGCTCGTTGTATCTCATTTACTTCTTCTTTTACATCTTCATATCCATCTACATGTTTATGTCTATTTTCCTGGCCATCATTTACAAGAATTACCGCAAGCATCTCAAGGTTGGTAATCGCAAATCTTTAAATAGTGATATTTCATGAAAACTTGTATCACCTAAGCATACCAATCTTTGATGTGTTTTCTTCTAATTATTGACACGTTTAAATAGAATTGATGATATGAGTACCTGTTATTTGAAGTATTATCTCAAATATATACCGGTGGCTGTATTTTCAAAATTTCCAATTAACGGGCAGAGGCACGTTTTGTTTTGTTTGTCTTGTCTTTATAAAAAATTGTATCGACTTGTGTCAGCCACTTTAACGTTTTGCAAAATGATGTCATTAACTCCGTTTTGCAAAGACAAAACTGTTACATGAACCCCTCATCAGTGGCTCTAACATTTAGTTTTTATTTTGATGTATTTCCGACTGGTTTGTAGAATGAGGTGCAGCGAACAGTGTTCAACAAGAGGCGCAAGGTGGCAAGTGCGTGGGAAATTCTTAAGGAGTGGAATGGGGGTCACTTTGTGGTTTCGTGGGGGCGCTGGAGGGATGTGGTGGGCAGGACTGCGCCCCAGATGGGTTCAGAGGAGGTCCGTCTGCTCTGGAAGGCACTCGATAGACATGGATCAAACTACATAGGTGCCTATTTACCAAACCTGATTTAATTTTCATTAGTTCGTGTGTGCTTCTTTTGTTGTTGATGCTATTTTCGTTGACATTGACAAGTCTCTTCTTTTCTGAAAGTTTATGTTTTGAGCATACGGATTAGGTTTTGATTCGCTTCGCAACGTCGATGATACATAAGCAACTAAATAAATTAATTGTTTTAACATGTTTTGATGTTTGCGTAGTTTAGGCTATCTGGTAATTATGTTTAAAAAACGAACACAGTTACACAAAATAGTACAATTATTTTTATTTTTGTGAGTCGTAAACTTTATTATTGTTTTATTTAGTACAGATAACAAAGTCATTACAAAATTATATTTTTACAGACAAAGGGACGTTCATGAAGACGAGTGACATAATATGTGTTCCAATTGTCACAGCTGACATTCGACCTCCGCTGATCGAGAGGCAGTGTCCCGGATGTTACAACTGCAAGGCAAGCTTGATCATACGGAAGATCGTAGCTCACAGGTGAATGCTGGCAAAATTATTGTTATGTGATAAATATTTGCAGTGGCGTAGCGTAGTTGGACTGATTATTTTTTGGGACATGCGAATTATTGGAGGCACAGGTTTGTAAACCCCCCACATGTTAATTTCTTTATTTTGTAAAGTATATCCCCTTATGTTTGTTTACTGTTTCTTTATGATTGGGGGGGGGGGGGGGGCACGTGCCCCCATGCCCCCGATGCTACGCCACTGTATTGAGGCTTGATTTTAACTTCTTTCCACGTTGCACATCAATGTTACAGCCAATACTCTGTCAGGTTTTCATCCATGGTTTTATTCGCTAAAATCATATTACGAGAAATATATATAAAAAACAAACACTAGATATACTGACTAAAACAAACATTAACGGATTTTAGCTGTCGTTGATTCATGATAATCAAATAGCCCGTGTGTTGGGGGAATATTTTTTATTTTGTCAAGGACTCTGATGTTTGTATTGCCTTTCAATAGTAATGCATTTGTATTTTACACTCCAACATAATAACGCGTTCTATAGTTCATCGATGTATCAGATGTATCATTTCACGTATTCTATCGTATTGCAAAAACATTCCTCACTAATTATGAATTTGATGTTCATTCTGTCATTTTGACTTCTCGTCATACTTGCAGAAGGGTTCTTCATGTACATGCGTTTGACTTCTTGATCGTTGTCTTAATGCTTTCTCGCTATCCAGTATGGATGTTATTGATGTATTTGTACCTAACTTTCTCCTCAACGAAATTGCTAAAGGTTCTTTAATAATGTATGTGTCGTTTTATCGCATAAGATCTAAGCCTTCTTTAAGTTTTCTATCATTTTCATCATGATTATTCTACAAGTAAAACAAAACGAAATGCAGTTTTCACAATAACTCATTCTGTATTATTGTTTTTCCTCTTCCTAACTTCCTGCCAAAGATTCTTCACGTATATCTTTGACCTGCTGGTATTTGCTAACGCATTCTTAATTGCTCAATAAATTGATGTTAATAATATTCACATTTTCTATTCGTTCTATCGTAAACATATAAGACTTGGTAGAACGAAATAAAACGCCGTTTTCTTTCTTTTTAACTTTCTGCCAGCAATTATTTACGTATGCCTTAACTTGCTGATTTTTGCTAGCGCCTTTAATACATTGTAACTTATTAAAGTTTTCTATTCGTTCCATTACCATTATAAGATTGGCTAAACACGAAATATTTATCTTGCTAACATTCTGCCAAAGGTTCTTCACGTATGCCTTTGACTTGCTGATTGTTGCCAATGCCTTCTGCATCGGTTTCGAGGTGGATGACGCAGAGCCAGTGTTTCTAGCCTTGTTCTCATTGGAGATCCTTCTCAGGATCTACTCTCGAGGAGTGGTCAAATTCTTCGGCAACGTCTGGAACGTGTGAGTTAATGTAGACCATTATATAATTTAATATAAATTAGAATAAACAAAGATTGAGTATAGGGTTTCCCCGGGATTCGAACCCGAGACCTCCGGATTGCTAGATCGATGCTCTACCAACTGAACTAGAAAACCCATGGTTGTTCATCCCTGTTGTTCAAACCCTTTCTAACTCAGTTAGTAGAGCACCGGTCTAGAAATCCGTGGATCTCGGGTTCGTATCCCGGGGAAGCATTATTTCCTTTGTTAAGTTGCACTTAATACTTATTTCTGATCAGTTTCTCTTGAAATAAACCATTCATATACACTTAGAGGTGGAAATGGCATACTTAACTGCAAGGTGCAATTGTGCAAATTGGAGAATGATTATAACGATGATGATTATTATCATTATTTACATTAATATGGTGATAGTGGAGATGAGGATGAGGATCCACAGCACTTGTGTGTGACGCCATGTATGTGTTTCGAACAGTACAATATTCAAGAGTGATATACAGTGTAGTTTCAGATATATATTGACGCTACGCGTAAGAACAAATAACTAGGCCTATCTTTTCCATAAGTCAAAACTTCGCCGAAAAAAACATGGCATGTATTCTTTTTATTATACCCTAGGTTCGATTTTGTGGTGATTGGCACTGCTTTGATACTCTTCATCATCGAAGTCAACATGCAGGACTGTAAGTGACATTGTTATTGATTTTGTTGCTGTTTTGCATCCGTAAAATAATAACAATTCGTAATATTATAATTAAAATAAAATACACTTTAAAAAAAAGAAGACCCCCTATATTTCGGGGGATCTCCCAGATCACTTGCTGTCTATCACTCGATCCAGTTTGATTTGCCCCAGCACCTATAGGATCGAAAGCCTAGCTAGCTACTGACTCTTGTCACTCTATTCGTAACAATACAGTGATACTGAATATGCATTTCGCACTATACTCCTATTAATTTATATCCCTCATAATCATGGGCGATAATAGTGTATAGCTTTTAAAAAAAGAAGAAAAAAAGTGATGGGTGAGGGAGGGATGGTGCATATATATTGGATAAATTGAATTCAGAATTATGTAACAAATATTTTTTTAAAAATTATTTCCAGTTGCTAGCGGAGCGGCGCTCGATATTATCTTGGTCATCAGGGTGTTGCGATTAGTGAGGGTCATCAACCAAATCGAAAGGTAAGTTTGAGAAATGTCCCATGTTCTCCCCTACCAGCATACCAGTATGGTGTTAGTGGCAGTTTATAAATGATTTCATAATCGGGTGACAGAGGTCTGTCAATTTGTAATACAATACATAACAAATGTAAGAAATGGCTCTATGATAAGATATCAACTATTATTTGAAGCATTAGTTATAGCAACTTGCTTGGGTACGTTTCCTTATCACATTTTCGTTTTGTGGTATTTCGTTTTGTGGTATTCTCATGATTTTGTGCAATCTTTTGGCTTATCTCTTTTTTCGATATATAGGGTAAAATCGGCAAAAGAGAATCGAGACCTTCAATCTATAAATCTGACAAAATGTTTCTGATGTAAATACTTTATGATAATTGATTTTTTTCGAACAGATTCCATGTGATCGTAGAAACAGTGATCAATATTGGTTACTCCATCCTCACCTTTGGTGCTGTCTTCTTGGTACGTGTTCACTTTGGTTTCTTTCAGTAAAGGCCCGGTCACATTACACCGGATAGCGTTAACGGATGCCCGACGGAGAGTAAAATATTCGAATCCGTTCGTCTCCGTTCATATATATGCGTTTCTTGTCCGTTCCTTGTCAGGCGATAACCCTAACCCCTCTATATACTTATCTTTGCTTAAAATCAATGAATTAATTCATACATATTCTCATACTTTAAATTTGTTGCTGTTGTTTTTTTTAATTTTTTTATTTTATACAAGTGGTATTTTACGTGTTTGTAATAGTTGGCATGTAATATTGAATGCAGCCGTTTGGTTAATCAAAAATAATTGATCATTTTAAAAGGCATACTGAAAAATTATGTAACGCGAAATAAGTAATTTGTATAACGTATCCCCCAATACTTTTCACTTGTTTTCTTGTAAAACTTATACAAACTTGTAATATTTGTCACTTAACGTCATATAGGTGGTATTCTATATGTTTGCAATAGTCGGCATGGAGCTGTATGCCGGGAGGATAAAGTATTATGGGTATAACATCAACGGCACGACAAACCTGACGGAAGAACAACTCAACTGTGGCAACATGGCGCTCAAGGATTCAGACTTCGTGGGCGGCCACTATTGCAACAACAACTTCAACGACATCATGCAGGCCTTCGTCATCCTCGTCGAGCTCATGATCGTCAACCAGTGGCATGATATCCTTTCCGCGATGTGAAAAAAGGGTTTTATTTAACTACCAGTCCGTTTGGTTTTTCAAGTTGCAAGTTTATTTTCCATTTCCAACGAGAAAATACAATTTTTTGATTTTTACAATGATTAAATCATAAACAACATTTTACAACATAAACAATAGACATTATACAAAGTGTACATGTTATTTTTCCATGTGTATATATTATCATACAATGGATTATTAGTTTTTCATTAATATCATACAATGGAAATTAAGAAAACAAAAAAAATGTTGCTGTACATTTATATTTCCAGTGGAAATGGTGGGATCGACTAAAAAGCATGGCTGATATCGAATGTGGATCCCTCAAAAAGGGTACCTTTATAACAGATTAAAGACAGCGTCAGTACAAATACAAAATAGGAACAAACAAATAAAAGAGTGTGTAATAAAAAAAAATGCATGATTAAGAAAGGGCGTAGTACTGTGTATACGGAGACTATTCTGTCAAAATATAAGACGCAGTATAGAAAAACAAGGTTAGAATGAAGAACCTATTGGACATTACTTTATACGAGAGACAATGAGAACATAAAACATACAAATGGTATGAGTGGGTGTGGACCGCATGACTGACTGAAGGACATTGATATAAAGGAGGAACCAAGAGCATGATGAGGGAGGCCATTAAAGGGAAATTGAGTTTTGGTAGAGAGGGCGCTAGACTACTCTTTTTTTTTTGGTGAGGTAATGAAAAACTGAGTGTAAAATTTGAAAGAGCATAATATTTAAATAATAAAATCATCTTTGTTTGATCAAAATCGGTTCAGAGACGGCTGAAATATCCATAAATATAACAATTTGTAATAAAGCTGGGGCCCCAGGGTTATTAGAGAATTTTGAACCAGCCGTTAAAAATTCAAAAAAATGCTTCCTCTTTTCAAAAAGTTACAAAAAAGGTATTTAAATAGTTGTTGGTTATTTCTCTATCTAATCACTTTTTCAACAAAACATCACATGCACAATATTTTATTCAAAATGGTTGAAACCGATGAGTGTTTAGAGAGCGCCCTCTTACGTTTTAACGGCTCTGTTTGAATGATAACATGATCTTTACTACGTCATTTGTAGTTTTGTGTTCCTTTCTAGTTATAACTATTAGTTTGTAACGTAATGATGCAGGTTTTGGTTACTAAAATTCAGTTTCACCAAAACTGTACTCTCCTTACCAGAACTCAACTATCCCTTTAAATCAAAATAATGCGCATATTTTCTAATATAAGCAGTAGATGAGATTAAACATGCGATGACCTTTTTAAAATAAAATACCACTAGGCTGTAGTAATAACCCATATGGCAAGAAAGAGAAGAAGCTGTTGAGAGGGGGAAGAAGAAGAAGAAGAAGAAGAAGAAGAAGAAGAAGAAGAAGATGACGACGATGATGAGGATTGGAGGATGGCGAGGATGGTGATGGTGCTGGTGGTGTGTTGAATACAGAAGAATAATTGGTAATTAATGATAAAATAATAATGACAGACTAATATCAATCCACCTGCTAATTTGTATAGTTTCCTTGACTGTTCACACTGATCGCTGAGGGCTACGTGCTGGTCTCCAACAGGTGGTCGAGACTCTTCTTCATCGGCTTCCACATCGGCGTCGTCATCGTCCTTGTCAAGTGAGTTTCCACCATCCGTGTAAGAGGCGGCAAAATCGAGGGAGGGGGGGGGGGGGGGGGGTCTACCTTTTAAATTATTTCACCACATAATAACCCACCTTTGGGGGAAACAAAATTTGTATAGTATACAAAGTCCGCTTAAAACAGAAACTTATTAAATACTTTTTTTTTTAGAACTGTTCTCTACCTTTTTTCTCTCACTTTCGGTATGTTAATATGATTCACCCAGGTAGTATTTATTGTGGAGTACTGTCAAAGACCCGATGTGAATATTGAGAATGCTTTCGTTGGGGATTTGGGATTTGACAATGGGAGGTTATTTATCATTTTGAGTCTACGGGAGCACTTCTTTCTGTTGCAACATGTTTAACCCTTAAGAAAACGTCCTCTTTTCTCACTCAATTCCAGCATCTTCATAGCATTCATCCTGGAGGTGTTCATGGTGGAATATTCTTTGTCCAAGTCCGAGGTCGAGACCGCCATGGAGACAGTCTTGGCTGATCTTGGTCTCAGCAGACATAGGTAATTATTCATCAATATATAAATTATATACCGGGGGCGTTGCACAAAATTACAAAAATATCATATTATCACGGGCATTAAAAAAGGGTTTCAGGGACGAACAACCGTCACGGGGGTTTCTAGCTCAGTAGGTATAAGAGCACCGGTCTACCAATCCGGAGGTCTGATGTTCGAATCCTGGCAAAGCCCCATTTTCTTTGCGCATTTTCATTAATTTGCAAAAAAAAATACAATCGCAAGTCTCTCGTAAGTATTTACTTGTATGTCAGGCACTGGATAGGCATACATCTTAATGAATCACCTCCTGAACATGTATTTTACGTTGTCATTGTAATTTGTTTATTATTATCAGTATTGTATTTCAAGGAGCATGGGGTAATCGTCCCTCATGAAGAAATCTTACACACCACCCTAAATTAAATGAAGTTATTGTATTATGAATATATTATTACTATACTTCATTATTTACCGATCATTTTCACCCGTTTACGATTATGCAAGTCATCTCATATACAGTAACATTTTGTTTTATGTTTTTAAACATTGTGCATCGTCTCTTGATACGGCTCTATATCATTTGTTGTTTTTTCAGGGAAGGTTCCGCAATAAATGCTGATGTCCCTGATTATGATGTGGAAGCCGGGGGAAAAGGTCCAGATTCTAAAAGAACCAACGTCAAGTTTAAAATTAAAAGAGGTGAGTAGATTTGGCCGAGTCGGTGGCGTAGTGTGATCCGACTGATTGTTTGGGGTACCTACACTATTTATATTTATTTGTATTATTTGTATTTCTAAAGTCAAACTTAGGAGGGGATATGGAAAACAATTAGCAAACAAAATATAAAAGCAGTGATCATGTCTTGTCTCGTTAACAAAATGTTGTTTTTCTTGTTTTTTCTAGGACGCAATTCAATGCTACGAACTCTCCAGAACATGTTCGACGGTGAGCTCGATGTCGAAGACATCGGTCCTGTCGACCTCGAAAGCATTGAATCGGACATCGTCCTCAGACCCGTCTCTCTGCGTGACACGGTCTAGTCGGAGGTCTCGACTCCCTTTGTCATTCATTACCTACAGTGGAACCTCGTTATAGAGAGCTCTGATATACGCTCTTATAATTAGGTAATTTACAGTGGAACCTCGTTATAGAGAACTCTGATATATACGCTCTTATGTAATTAAGTAATTTACAGTCTAACCTCGTTATAGATGACCTCGGGTCATCGTTTTCCAAAGCGAAGGGCGTGGGTTCGATTCCCAAGTCGACACAGATCTGTCTTTCAGCGTGTTACTTTACTGTTAGTCTAATACTATACTAGTAAATGGTTACACCAAATTGACAGAATATCAAGTAGGCCTATCTTAACCTACCTGTATTGATCGTTAACTATTTTGTCCAAGATATATTGCATAATTACAGGTAATGATGAACAAATTTGAAATAAAATGTAACTGAATAACAACGGAGTATCCCGTATCCATAGTTTCGTTATTATTTAACCATGTTTCAGATAATGCAGTGATCAGGAAATGTAGAATAACGATATTTAGTATTTTTTAAATTCCATACTTAAAACGGACACGCACATGACTGTCAACATACACTCGTGGCGCGTCATTATCTGGCTACCTTTCAAACCCGCACAATTATCTTGTGCACAAACTAAACTCCCCAGGGAGTATAGCAGCCGCGAGCAACCATAATCAATTAGGCACATCAGACTCATTTTCAACAAGATTACAGAATACATACAGGGGTATTAAAGGGATAGTTGAGTTCTGGTAAGGAGAGTACAGTTTTGGTGAAACTGAATTTCAGTAACCAAAACCTGCATCATTACATTACAAACTAATAGTTATAACTAGAAAGGAACAAAAAATTACAAATGACGTAGTAAAGATCATGTTATCATTAAAAAAGAGCCGTTAAAACGTAAGAGGGCGCTCTCTAAACACTCATCGGTTTCAACCATTTTGAATAAAATATTGTGCATGTGATGCTTTGTTGAAATAGTGATTAGATAGAGAAATAACCAACAACTATTTAAATACCTATTTTCTAACTTTTTTAAAAGAGGAAGCATTTTTTTGAATTTTTGACGGCTGGTTCAAAATTCTCTAATAAACCTGGGGCCCCAGGTTTATTACAAATTGTTATATTTATGGATATTTCAGCCGTCTCTGAACCGATTTTGATTAAACAAAGATGATTTTATTATTTAAATATTATGCTCTTTCAAATTTTACACTCAGTTTTTCATTACCTCACAAAAAAAAAGTAGTCTAGCGCCCTCTCTACCAAAACTCAACTATCCCTTTAAAGTTCTCTACAGATTTAAACCGTAAAAGTTAATTATAGAAAAAGATTTACCAACACCACTGATGCATGAGTATAGCCAACAAAGTTATAATTCAGAGTTGTCCCACAAGTTTTTTACATTTCAGGGTTTAGTACAAAATAATAAAAAAATAATTTTTTAATTTTTTAATTAAAGTTAAATATCCTTTAACATATCTCAATGATCCTTGATACACGCTCGAATTCATGTCTTTGATGATCATTGATAATTTATGATACCGTATACAATATGCTGGTATGATTTTCTACCATTTCGTTTTTATAAGTAATATATGACAATACACCATGGCTACAAGCACATCGTTATTAATGGGTCTTCACATTCACATACCAACCAAAAATGTAACTTACAGATTATCTCAGTTTGTTATGTAACTTGTGTATCTGGGGTGAGTACTTTTTTTCTACCGGGCATGTAGTTCCCGTGTGCCTACATCGGCATTGCTCTGGCTGCTTGTGTGACGTGCACCAAATTGTACCATTTCAAGTATATAAATGCAACAGCTTTTAACCGTTATCCCCCTCCCAAAACCTCCCCATATGGCTCTGCCCCAGCCCTCGGTCGCTTCGCTCAATCGGCACTCATTCGTGGCTGTAGGCTATGTTGTTGGATAATATAATGTGGCATTAAATGTGTCCCACACCCTCCCCCTAAATCATAACACGCATTCCTAGATACAGTCAATCTTACTCCCGAATTTCCTATCTAGGTTTGCACCAGATTGCACAGTTTCAAGTCCAAAAATGCAAAAGCTCCTTACCGTGGGAGGGGGGACACCCCCCTCCCACACCCTCCCCCAAATCATAACACGCTTTACCAGATTTCCTATCTAGGTATGCACCAGATTGCACAATTTCAAGTCAAAAAATACAAAAGCTCCCTACGGTGGGAGGGGTAACACCCCCTCCAACACCCTCCCCCAACTCAGTCGCTTCGCTCCCTCGCATTATCTCACTCTCACCCGGCTCAAAGTTGGCAACCCTGTGAGTGTGGTTGGGCATGAGCCCCTGCACAAAAAAAATCGTGAGCCCCCTTAGGTCTTTGCCCAATTTTGCCCTAATTCCCTCGGTCTCGAAACATTTTGGCAGGTGGTCTCGGCCGGAGAAAAATTTCATACCCCCCAGGTGTAAGAACCTGTCTACGCCACTGGCACATTCACTTGGCAGGGAGGATGAATAGGTTTCTCAACGTTGACTCTAACAACTTCACAAAGTCCTCGTCTTGAGCTCGTTCCGAAACCATATTACATTTGCTACTCGAATGTATAAACTATTATAAACGTATATAAACATGATAAACGAGTAGTCATTGTAGCGTACAAAAGTGGGGTTAAACGATAGACATGGTAGCCTAGCATACTGTGTTGATGTTTTGATGTAGGGCAATTCCACGCCAAATGAGCCAAAAGTGGAAAAATCAAATGAGGATTATTTCTGATCTTGTTTATTTTTTCTGGATTATTTTTTCATAAATCATGATCACATAATGATATCTTTCAGTTTACATGATTTAAAAAAATATTAGGCGTCTCCTGATAGGAGAAACAGACACCATACATGAACCCATACACATGGGACTACACAGTGCCTATTTCTAGATTTTCTTCATTTTTTGAATTCCTTTCTATTATTTTTCTGTTTTAAGGTACCAAATTGGATGATTGGATATCACAATATGTGTTCACATTAAAATTGCAGTTTTTTGAGAGCCCTTAAGTATATTTTTAATGAATCAAAAACTCTGTCCTTCCGTTACTGTCCTTCCGTTACCGAACAGTGAAGCAATTAACTTCTTGTAATTAATATACCAATAGACATATTTTTTTCAAATAAATGTTGTAATACTCTTTGAACATTAGGGAATGGACTATGAGCCAATAAAACATGATAGCATTTGAAAATTCACAGAAATTGGATCATAACTAAAGAACTTGAAAATCCATGTCCATTTTGCCGTCCTTCCGTTACCGGCCTCATTAGTGTCCATATCTAATAAACGTAATGTAAAAAAAAAAAAAAAAAAATAGGAAATCAAAGGTGTCCCACCAAGAGTCTCAGAAATGTTATTTACAATGATGAATCATAAGCAGGATCCTGGAATTATTTGATTAAATTTCAAAAATTGCGTCTGAATGTCCTTCCGTTACCGTGGAATTGCCCTGTAGTTGGAATATGAGCGTATCATAATAAGGAAATAATGATAAGAATTTCAGGCCCGTAGCCAGGATTTTCCAAGGGGGGGGGGGGGGGGTGCGTAATTTACCAAAACTGGACCAAGACCGATCGTGGCCGAGACCACTGGTTTAGATAAAAAGTGGAACTTTCTGAATTTTAGGGGGGTGGGGGTGGGGGGGGGGGGGGGTGCGTACGCACCCAACGCACACCCCTGGCTATGGGCCTGATGTTGGATTGCACAACCGTTTAGCTACTCACCGTTTTAATTAACTCCAACACAATATTCAGAATGTTTGTCCCGGGTTTAAAATTAAATGTTCCCGTTGTTATTCCAATACAGGATATTATCTGATTCAGCCTCTTGCAATGTTAGCAAATGAACATAAAGCGCTACACGTGAGACTGAAATTAATGTCCTTCTTCTTTTCTCCGCTTTTATTATAATTCACAAGTTGCGACGCAAAACAATGCGAAACTGCAGTATTATAATTGGTACCATGACATTGCCGTTTGGTATTTGTGTTGTATTATTCACATTATTCACGTCATTTGAATACACATAAATTAAATATGAAAAGCAACTCGTACGCTTTGATATTATGATAACCATACACCGTGAAAAGCGCACGTAAATTGTCATTGAAAGGAGTCCCTCACACATATGCCTTGTCTGGTACCAATTACTAGTAACTGCAAATGTGATATTTTTTTTGCGAACATCGTTATTTCCCGACATCATTTCTTTCCAGGCTTGTTTGTACAACTGTTGACAGTCTGCAGCTAGCTTTACAAACTCGACATCCGTACAAACGAGCTCCCAAACGAGTTAAAAGTCCAATATTAATATAAACCGCCCGATGCTAAACACAATCAAAAGTTTCAGGACCATAAGCTGCAAATAATCCCACATTTCTTTATTTAGCTTCTGATGTGATATTGGTATTACCACGATTAAATACTTATAAACTTTATAATACTTATTATAGTACTTTAAGTATGAAGTTTTATCAGCTTGGAAATCAGCCAGCTATATATATTATTTTACACAATGATACCGGTGTAAAAATGGGATTGGCTAATTAAAGGACAGTTAATCCCAACAGATTTGAAAAGTTTAAACGTTTGTGCAAAAGTAAACTTATATTAAGAGGGAATCGAAACAAGTCTTCCTGCGAAATTACATGATCATCGGATAAAATGTATCAACTTCGGGCATAATAGAAAATAGGAGAACTACCTAAGCCTCTGCCCGGCCAACCCACTCCCCACAAACGCACACTTTCCCTGCAATAATGTGGCCTAGCACCCGTAGAGATTCAATAATTGATGGACACCTTAGTCGGGTGCTCCTACTCCCTTTACCCTCTCGCCCTATTATGTCGCGAATAGAGATGATTTGTCACTATGTTTAACAGGATATAAACAAAAAAATGTTTTAATGGGGGAAGGGAACACAGTCCCCCTGTGCCCCCCCCCCCAAGTTTTGCCACTGACTAGAAAAGTATTCTATTCTCCATCCATTCCCTTCTTTTCTCTCTCCCCCATGTATACACACCGCTCTATCAATCCATGTGCAATCAATCAATCAATTTATCTTTATATCTATCTATTATGAATATATTTATCTGCATATATATCTTCAACCCATCAATCGATCTTTCCCTCTATCTCCTAATTCCTTTTCACCTTTTCCCGCATGATTTCCTCTGGCTGTTTTTGTTTGTTTTGTTTAAACTTTGTTTTAAATAACTTTTTCAGGTTTTCTTTTCCCCAAACAATTTTTCCACTGACATTTTAACCTCTGACATTTTTCCCACTGACATTTATCCAGACATTTTTACCTCTTACATTTATTCTACTGACAATTTTCCATGCAACCATATGTTTCATACAAAAATTACCTTCTTCAGAACATACTACTTTGCAATAAACATTGCAATAAGAATAAATCAAATATCCAATAAGTAATTGAGGCCACCAGTTCTGCTACTTTTTGGGCATAGTTACTTCTACATAATAATGTTGTTGATTTTGTTTTTATCGCACCCTCGGTCAATTATGCTGAAATGCTGAGAACATTTGAAGAAAGAACTTTTAAAATATTACAAAGCAGTGAGTTGTACCTGCTTAGTAAAATTGGTATTGTGTTTCATCTGAGTGTGTGAATATACAGAGTGAGTCAGAAAAAATGTCCCATCTTTTAAAAGTTGTCTTGTTTGAAGTATGAACATTTAATCATGGGTTTTATGATATGTCTTGGTAGAGTTATCCTCCCAGCATATTTCGGTACCATTTTCATTTGAATCTCTGCACGCATGACTGAACATCAGACAATCTTTAGAAGACTGCAAAATCACACTTGCACCAAGTGGCTGGGTGAGGAATATAACAAATGGTGAAGGAATTTAATAACTTTTACTGCTGGGACACCGAACATTGGGATAACGGCGGCATAACCCTTGCAAAACTTATGTTACACTCTAAGTTCTAAGTTCTTGCATACTTGGTGAATAAAAATTATCTCTGTTGCGGAGTGAACTGAAGACGAACCATACTTCCAGTACTTGTCCTACTCAAACAGGGCTCAACATAATTAACTGCTGCCAAATCAGGCAAGCCCTTTGGTGACAAGAACAACAATAGCACAGATATATGCATTTGTAAATTACCAACAAAAGACATAAACGAGATTCATTTTTATTTTTATTGTACCAACGTATTGAGATAGCACATTATATTTATGTGCACTTGATGATGATGATGGTGGTGGTGGTGGTGAATGTGTTAGGGGAAAGATTGTCAGGAAATTGCTGCTTAAATATTCAGCGATCTTGTTAAAAATCAAAAGGGGAAATGTTAACACTGCATTATGAAACAATGTTTACTGTGTGTGTGTGTGTGTGTGTGTGTGTGTGTGTGTGTGTGTGTGTGTGTGTGTGTGTGTGTTTCTGTCTGTGTGACTGTCTTTGTTCAAAACACTGTTCCACACCCAACCACTTGGCGCAAGTGAGATTTTGCAGTCTTTTAAAGATTGTCTTTTGTTCAGTCATGCGTGCAGAGATTTAAATGAAAAGAGTACCAAAATATGCTGGGAGGATAACTTTACAAAGACATATCATAAAACCCATGATTAAATGTTCATACTTCAAACAAGACAACTTTTAAAAGATGGGACATTTTTTCTAACTCACTCTGTATAGTGCATATTTAATGCATGTTCCGCGTGTGTATACATGCATACATGTCGGCCTTTTAAAAAAGTTTTAAGACCAAGGACAAAGCGCACAAATTTTGTATTTTGAACAGTTATCCACTGAATGTTTTTATAATATCTTCAGAAATGTCAATTTTAGTAGAAAATATGTGGGCGTGTGTATATGGTGTTTGTGTTTGTGTGTGTGGGTGTGTGCGTGTATGCATATGTGTTTTTTTCTTGGGCTAAAGGGGGGGGGGGGGGGGGCTAAAGGAGACGTGAGGAAGTAGCATGTCTTAGTTCCTTTCATCTTTTGTTATAACCTCCATTATGTTTATTCCATGGAGTCAGTGAATTGAATATACAGTTGATATGTAACAATTATTTTACTTTCTTTCATTAGAACTGTAATTGTTCTATTCTCTGTTTATGAATAAGATGTTAACATTGGACATATATTTTTTTTTGCATATTCGTATGAAGTATAAATGCTGACTAATAATAAAGAATATGTCAACTATTCTTTTTTTTAATTTGGATTATAATCGCACTCAATCAAAATAAATACAAACTGATACACGTATTTTTTGCAAATTGTTTATTCTTGTACATATTGAAAGTCACAAAGAACATCAAAACATTCTCTTATTGAATTACCTATAATGAAAAAAATTTGAAATTATATCAATAATTAAATTAAGATTGATAAATTGTTTAAGTACAACTTGTGCATGACGGGTACAATTGAAATTTATATAATTATGAATGACTCTTGTATAAATTTATCATAGAAATGTTAGAGGGAGTGGCACAGAGTGAGAGGGAGGATGCGAAAGAGACGGAGTGTGACAAGGTAAGCAAGAAAGAGGGTGGAGGGGGATACATAGAAGGGATAGGAGAGAGCGAGTGGGAGGGGAGAGAGACTCTGTAGAGAGGGGGAAGGTGGGATAAATGGTAGAAAGAGAGAAGGGGAGAGGGGAGGAGGGGGAGTTGGAAGGTGGAGGATTTTACCGGGTGTGAACAATATAATTATGATGCTAAATCAGATTGAAGATGACCGATTTGTTATTGTGTCGGTTCATGGTAACGGGCGAACTTTCTGTAACAGGTCAACATCTGTGCAAGTTTCAATGTATTTCAAATTGTGTTGCTCGATCTGAACACTTCATTCTTAACACGATTCTGTCTTGATGCAGTAGAACTAGAGATAGTGTGTATAAACCACCTGTCCGAAATATATTGCGTCACAATTGCAACGTCATTCAGCATGTTCACTGTAATTGGTCGCAAATTATATCGTATACACATACATATAGTAGACATTATTGTGGCCAAAAAACGTCATATGTCACCTTACTGTATTTAAACAAATTTTCATGAAACGTTTACTTTTTAGTCTTCAGAAGAAAGAGTTCTGGCAGTTTAATACAAATCAACTTACAAATTGTTATGATTTTCTGTCTTGATCATGATCATAATAATGACAACAGCGACCATCATATTTATTACAAAAACATTGATTATGTTCTTAATTAAGTAAAATGCGTGCCATATAATTATAATCTGTATACTTCTCAACCACTAAATATAGAATATCACTTCAAATTAAATGTAAAAGTATGCGAACATACTTTACAGCAGTAATGCTCTTCGAAATTATTAGATCTTCAGTCTAGCTTCATACATCTCATTGTAATACTTCATGGCCTCGTCTGCACACCTGATGACGTCAGGGGTCAGCTGATCACGATCTGGCATGTCACTTGGGGGTAAGAACTCACTGCTGGTGATCGCTCTCTCGAAAGCGAACGTCATGTTCTCGACAAAACCTTCCGCAAACAATTTCCACTTCTTTACGACGTCGGTGGACGCGTTCCATTTCAGCATCGACTCATCAAAGGGCAGGCCAACGGCTTCGCAGAACTTCGGCAGAACTTCGGCAGGCTTCGCCAGAAGATCGCTGCTGTCGATGACGATCGGGGGTCTGTCGGACGTCTCTCGGGCGTACATCCAGACGTCATGTAGTTCTCTAAAAAGGACCCCAGTTGGATCGGCGTAGGGGAAGTCTCGCCCGATGTCGAATGTCTGCTCATCGGCGGCTTCACCTTCCAGTATACCCAGACTCGATAGCAGTGGGAACATTGCCTTTCTGAAGGACGCGAAGACACTCAAAGGGTGGCGGATCAAGAAGGCATGTGTAAACCCTTTTGGAAAGAATCTGAATCGGTCTCGGTCGATAGCACAAGCCATGTTTTTCATAAAGACATGAGGACTCTCTGACTCTTCGAGGAAGCGTTTGAGTGATGCGAGCCTGTAACGTGGATAAGCACAAGTAATTACGATATGTTAGACAAGAGTGTAGTACTTTTACAGTCCATAGTAAGTATTTTCCTTATACGCTCGACGCTCGTACATAATCGTTTCAAGAATTATATGTAAACGTTAATTTGTTTTTCTAGACGCGATGACGACAGGCCACCACGTGACATGACAATAAAATCATTAAAGATCTAGAACACATTAAGATCAAAATTAACTTACGAGAAGTACTCAGGATTCGCCTTGCACTTGCATATCATATCGAAACGACCGGCAACTTGCTGATAAACCTCCTCGTTGCCTTCATACTTGCAGGAGGATGGTATGTCACAGTTGAGCTTAAATTTGCTCACTTCGGTCGTAGTAGCGACATGGCTGAAGTAGTAAGGTTCAAACCACACCTCGTTGCATTCGACTGCGCTGAGACACTTGGAGAGCGCGGTGGAGATGGTGCGAGGTACGCACCACAAGATGGTTCGGCTCCTGCCTCCGACACCACCGCTAGTATCGTTTTCCTTTCTAACACCTCTGCCGTCATTGGAAGCATCAGCCGTTGCAGCCATATCTGCAAGGGGAAACGTACAACATCAAAGCCTTAGTCGCCTAAATAGAACTAAATTTAATTTTTAAAGATGAACGAGGTACGGTCCTAGACCACATAATTTAGTAGTCAAATGACGAATTATATAGGGGCAGAATATTTGGTTTTCTGATCAGTTTACCAGGGATCCACGGAACTGATATGGACTTACGAACAAATATTTACGAGGGGGGGGGGGGGGGGGGGCTTAGCCAATGACGTCCGCCAAAATTTCATCCTTCCCGTTTCTCAGCCGTAAAAAATACAAATATACTCCGCAAAAAAAGAAACTGGACACTTGTATGAGTTGAAATATTTCATATTAATGTACGATAAAGTGTACATGATCATATATCAAATTAAAGGGAATTTAGTCCTCTACATGCAGGGTATAACTTAAAGGTATAATCGTTCATGCATGAAATGTCATGGTCAATTAACACTAGCAAGGTCTGTTTTCAAAAATAGCAAAACAATGGGGGACCACACCATTCGACTGAAATGATAGTAAGCGTTTCACTTAAAACAAGATGAGCGGGGCAAGTAAATTATGACATTATTCAACTTTATTGTTATGAGCAAACTCTGGAAATACAAATTTGTCAATAAAACAGAGCCAGGTTATGAGAGCATTATCATACTGGTCTGTATTACAGGCATGAAGCTTGTCTATTCCATGTGTCCCCTGCAATTTTAACCATAGTTACCTAGAGAAATGTCATGTTAAAGACTGCCCAAATGTTTGACCAAGGGTGACTTCAGGTTTTGAAGATCTTTGGACTACGGTATAATTCTTGAGAAGAATTTATACCATTTTCATGCTGAAATAAGGGCACAAACTGTGGTTTTGACTAATAAAACTTTGCCATGGAATTTCCCATTTTGTTACTTTTGGATGAAAATAACACCTATAACGTTCACAATTTGTCTTCATGTATACTCTTTATTGAGATGAAGATAGAAAAGGTCACATTTGTAATGAAAAATTATGCCATCTCATGAATATAGCGTTTTAGATTATGCATATCAACATTTATATGGTTGAGTGGATGTTCCATTTTTGCTATTTTTGAAAACAGACCTTGGAGTGGTTAATTGACCGTGACAAGTCATGCATGAATGATTTCATCTGGAATTCATGCGAATATTGAAGAGGGTAATTTTATCTTTAATTTGATATACAATATCATATATTTTATCGTTAATGAATACGAAATATTTGGTCTCATACAAGTGTCCAGTTTCTTTTTTTGCGGAGTATACATAAAACACATAAAAACCTTCACCCCTTCCACCACCCCTTGCTGCCCGAATATTGGAATTTGAAAAACCTCTCGGGGGGGGGGGTAGAGTATTGCGGCCTGAGCCCCCTCTTTGTACGCCTGTGCACGGGTCTCTGCTTATCACTTCCGTGTACATTACAGAGAGTAAACGACATTAAGAACATTATAGCTAATCTCTGGACTTTGACACAAGGCCACTGCTTATATAGTTCTTGTAAAATACAAAAATATACATACAAGCATTCTACAGGGAATTTATGTGGTAGAGCGGAGGGGGAGGGGGCAGCCCCCCTTTTGATACAACATACTGTATTAAACAAAACTTCGTATTAATTTAATACAGGCCATGCCTCATGGACACGGGTGTGAATATGTTTGCCCAAATCTTGTCATTCCCATCTGCACCATACTGTTGCTCCACAGTACGACTTTGTACAAAATATGATTTTACCGTGAACTACGATGATTCTCCTTAAAAAAGTGGTATATGTATGGTTTTTGCCCCACGATCATATGATTTTGTCAAAATATGAAGTGTATTTACCCATATATTGGTTTCAAAACTCTTGGGTTACAGCAACATGGTCTCGCCCCCGTCGTATACTCCTATGCATATGCCCCTCCCCCCCCCCCCCCAACCAAAATTGGGGCAGTCATATACATGTACATTTATATTTTTTCTTTGATTTATCGGAAGGTTATGTCAATAGCACTTACATAATCATTGATTATTGACCGTACTTATAGTCAGTGCAAATTGTATTTTGATAAAGCGCATCATTCATTTGCAAATAGCCCACGCGGAACAATGCGGAAGTAAAACCAAACAAAATAATCTTCAAAGAAACGTTAGCCAGAATAAGTTGAAACCGCCAAGAGAGGACTACAATTTGATTAAATGCTAGTCGAAGCTTTTCGAGACTTTTCGATTTTTATAATCATGACAACATTGAGACTTAGTTCATTTCGGAATGACGAACTATACCTGAGTAACAGACTTCCGCGAAAAACAAACTTTAGGAATAAACAACCTTTGGACTAAATTAACGAACGATCAATCATTTCAATATCAGATAGTCCGGATATGAACCTAGTATAGGTATTGTACACATTTGGGCTATCGAACTTTTGAATAGCGAAACTTTTGAATAAGGACTAATCATTACAGAACGTTGCCGGTTTCATAGTAACGAACGTTCGGAATTATGCATGTTTAGTGTTTACAAAGAACATTCAAAATGATGTATCTTTTAATAACGAACGATCGCAATAAATAATGTTCGGAAGTCGGAATAATAAACATTTTGAATAACGATCGTCCAGCTTAGCAAAAGAACGGATCAATGTAAGCCCGGAACGCTCGGTATGGGATCATTGCCTTTCGGACTAATGAAGTACAACCATTAAACGAATGCAAAGTGTGTAAATGGATGATCCACGGAAGCACGTTGACAGTTACATGTCCAGAGACAAGCTTCGTCCGTCCAGCTACGGTGGAATTCCTGACTCGCCCAGAGAAAGTCGTAATCATGGTAATCGTCATCTGAAAAGTTTCACGGCTGGTGTGAAATCTTTACGACTGCCGTCCAGGGAAAATCCCCCATCGACATCGACCAATGAAAGAGCAACCGATATGGATGATGATGGTAATTTGGTCCTGGACAAAGACGGTCGCTCAATGGGGGCGACAACGCCTCAGTCAGGAGTGGTCGAATCATTCGCGGTGATAGAAGTCGATGTAAGCGTCACACGCCCTTCATCCATGCCATCCGATAGTGTTGATCCAGAACATGGCGACGAATCAGACACATCTTTCCATCAACGCACAAACCCTAAGGATCTCATGGGAGCAATAGGAAGCGGAGACGTGGAGGAGAAAGTTACCGCCGGTGTACGACTTCTGAATGAAAGTGAAGATGCTCCGACGAAATGCGTTCAAGTTGACAACGGGACAAACAACCATGCGTTCGTGTCCACTGAAGACGAACGTATGGACACTCGACATCCTTGTCCATCGCAATCTTACGATCACCAGCAATCAGATTCTTCAGGAGTCGGAGCAGTGGCCAAGCTGGATAGTATTCTTACATATCCACAATGTAATGTAACCAACGATAACAGCCAAGGTACACCCCCGGTGACCTTTGTTATGAGGGAAGAGGACGAGATGGATGGAAAGAAGGAGGAAGAAATGAAGGGCGAAGTGGAGGCGCTGGAGAAGAAGGAGGAGGAGGAGCAGTGGAAGGATGAACAAGAGAAGAATGGGACGGCAGTGAAATTAGAAGAGGACAAAGAGGAAAGCGTGTTGACCAAAAAGGAAAGAGGTGATATACATGTACATGGAGTTATGAAAGGGAGTGCTTCTCCCGGATTTATCCATCCTGGATTCAGGAAAAGAGGTACGGACATTTCTCATCATGAGCCGTCATCAACATCTCAAGAGACCACGACTGAAAGAAACGGACGTCATGAGCTGGGGAGTTACCATAGCAACGACACTGTCACGAGCAGTGAGGATAGAAGGAGGCACTGTGCCTCAGTGCACTTTGCGGAAGATGAGCAGGTATTGGTTTCAATTTTATCTATTTAAATAGAAATTAGCTAGAATCGTCCAACTTTAGGGAAACGCCCATGACTCTCATGTTTAATGTACCTAATTTACATAAGCTAAATTAAAAAGCATGTCCAACTTGGTTATTACACTTTCCAAAACGATATCTTATCTCGCACATTTAACAGTGATTTATTAAACTAGTGATTTGTATTGGTTAATAAAAAAAAGTACAACAGAGGAGATGGAAACCTATATAGTGAAAACCAATGTCTCTTGTATACGCATTTCAAAGTTCAGAGAATTCTCAATCCGCATTATACATAACACATGAAAAAATACCATTACAAATTAGATTTATATCTCATTTCTCCTTTTTACACTCGAACTTACATCCACACTATTTATCGTCAGTTTACTTTTATAACAAGCAAATTAAATTACAACAGACAAACGAAATCATTATCTCGTATTGTTCCTTCCTCCAGGACATAAGCCAAGGCGGAGAATCAGTCGGAGATGAGATCCGCCATTCAGAAGCCGAATCTAGACAATATGGACAACCGCTTGGTAGCGAGACAAGTGAACATGTAAGTGAAAACCCCATAAATCTTAGTCAGGAAACCTTAGATAGCCTTTTGTATCCTAGGTATGGTAATGCCCATATAAATAATACATAAGATATTAGGTTCCGGTAGCAAGGAGTTAATACTTTGTTTACGACCAAGCAATAAAATAGTATATGTGGAGGCACAGCTTATAATATGATTGTCTGCCCATTGCATCAATCAGGAGAAGGGAAATTCTCCTCACACCAACTTAACTTAAAGGGTGACTAAATTGCAAATGCATGTTGACTTATGTTGATCTGTAATAATGAATACATCACAAATATTTTGACTTTTTGATGTACATTTGTGTCATATTTGTATATTATATTTTGTTCTATTACTTTTATTCTACCTGCTAAGCTCCACCCCTAAAAAAAACCCATCCAGAAGCTTATGACTTTTCTGACATCATATGCCAGTCAATTCATCAGTCAGCTAGATGAACAAAAGACATTGGTATGTCCCTTCCCATCAACTGACTACCTGTTCACAATAGCATTGCATGTTCTTATACTATACAATGCCTACTCACCATCTCACCATGAAAAGAAGGGTTTCAATGAAAACATGCAATGCTATTGTGAACAGGTAGTCAGTTAATGGGAAGGGACTACCAATGTCTTTTGTTCATCTAGCTGACTGATGGATTGACTGGCATATGATGTCAGAATAGTCATAAGCTTCTGGATGGGTTTTTTAAGGGGTGGAGCTTAGCTGGTAGAATAAAAGTAATAGAAAAAATAATATGAAAAATATGACAAAAATGTACATCAAAAAGTCAAAAGATTTGTGATGTATTCATTATTACAGATCATCATAAGTCAACATGCATTTGTAATTTAGTCACCTTTTAAGTTACAACTATGTTTGCTGATCATTGGGGAACTAACCATAGGTACAGTAGGTACAACGTGCACGAGATAATATTTGCACTGAATTCATCAAAGGTTGAAACCTTGAATTATCGAATAATAACACGCTCACAATCCGTTGTATAAATACCGTCAAATGTACTTTATTCTTGTTATCATTGTTTGTATGACACCATTGATTTTATAAATGGATTTGCATATTTGTGAAGGATTGAATAAATTGAAATTCAACTGTTTCGGCCCACAGTTGATCAAAAGAGTGCGATTTGATTTTAATATCAACAATTAGCAGTATCAATATATAAACACTGATGAGTTATGATAACCCTTTGTCGAAAGCTATGATATCGTGTCAACTGTCATTCTGGTAACTTTTTGATTTTTGTCTCATCTAAGTATCTTTATTTCAACAAATATTTACAACAAAATTATAATATAATTTTCTACATTAAACATACTCTTATTAGTATCAAAACGTTTACATTAAAAAAATAATTCTTTATTAAATAACATATATCTAATTTTAGGATTTATTTTTGGCGGCAACGTATCTCAGAGATGCGATACACGGAAGGAGTTTCCGATTCAAAACATCTGAGAAACATCTAAGGTGAGAATAACACATTCAGTGAGTTTGTTTCTTTATTTGTGTGTTATGTTTGCGTGTCAGCGCTTTTGTGTGTGTGTGTGTGTGTGTGTGTGTGTGTGTGTGTGTGTTATACCCCTATTGGAATAGTCCCATGTTATAATATAGCCCTACATTGGAAAATACAGAATAAACCCAATATAGCTCTGTATTGGAATATAGCATGTATACCATGGTTCATGAATAAATGTCCACTCCGTTTTATTAGTTTAATCCCCACCCCCTAGCCCCAACCCTTTCTTTGTCAAGTAAGTTTATGTGAGCTTGATGCTCCCAGTGAGGACAAAGAAGAACTGCACTGGACCAAACGCTATAGGATTAATTCCCCTAGCCTTTGTATAGAGTACCAGCAGAAATATGATAACCTGGAGATAAAGAGCAGGAACTGGTCAGCAAGTGTTTCCAAGTGCCATTCTGAATCCTGATTGCGCACGAAGAACACCTATACTGAACTGTTTCTCTCCGTATCATTATTTCCAGGTAAGACAACATTATTTCTATCTTTGTATCATTATATCATTATAAATTGTATACATTGTATGTTATGATGTGAAGGTGATTATTTAAGTTCATTCATACACTTTGTTAAATGAATGAGATATAAACTAGTATTAGTAGAATTATGAGAGAGAGAAAAGAGTTTGTGAGACTAATTGAGTGCGAGAGAAGAGTTTGTGAAAAGTTATAGTTACTCTTATAACTTGATGAATATTGAGAATATTCTATTATATATGTTTATTATGTTAGTAATAATTATATATTGAATAATTATTGACATCTGACGTATGAAGTAAGTATAGAGAAACACAAGTTTCGAATAAGTAAGTTATAAGTTATATACTGTTACATGAAGAGATATAGCATGATTTGCTAACAGCTTGTGAGCAGTGAAGATTAACTTTGAGAGTTCGATGTGAACGGTACTTATAATACTTATACTGTGTGTTCCCCCAAACGTATGATTGTGTGTGTGGAACAAGCCAAACTATTTGTACATAGTGCGTGTAGATTAGACTTGTATATAAGCTGTTTTAGTTAACTTAGAACAGTAATTTAAAGTGTCTGGAATACAGAATAACTATGTAGGTTGGTAGTTGTGTTTGAAAGAGAAGATTATATGAATTCTTGGTATAAGAAAGCTTTTGATAGTTAAATTTTGGTCTCTCATTATTATTCCTCAATTTACTAGGGAACAGGAATTCTTGTCAATTTATATAGCTGTTATAAATTTGAGTAACCATTTTGATGCTAGTATTTAAAGTGCCACTGTTAGTTTTGATGTTTAGTTTAGTGATTTAATATATTATACTGAAGGGTTAACATTATTTTATAAAGTTAATATTCGGTTCTATTTAATAATATTATATTAAATATATTATCTGGCACTTGGTTATTATATAGAGTTTCCAGATAATTGTTATTGCGTTAGCTTAGTTAATCATGTTAAATTAATAATAATCTAACTATAACTATTATTAGTTTGGAATCTTTTAGAATACAGATATTTATGAACGGATTTACAAGTTGAAGTAGTATTGCTTTAGTAAGCGGTTTAAATGAATATGTTAGACTTTAATATAAACATGATGCATGTTTATGGAAATTAGACAAGAGTGTATAGTTGTATATAACGTATCTTGTATCTTGTTAGTGTATATAGCACATTCATTGTTAGTATTTAGCCACTCTAGAAAGAAACACACTTAAGGATGAAATGATTAAGAAGTGTGATGTACGATATGCGTGATATTAATGGTGATGGTTATATATCAGTTATGATAACTATATGGAAACATAATTTTGAGAGTGTTTACTCATACAATATTGTTATTGTATTATGATTTCTATTATTGATTGACATTTATTATTGAGATAATAAATGTGCCATTCTGAATCCTGATTGCGCACGAAGAACACCTATACTGAACTGTTTCTCTCCGTATCATTATTTCCAGATTTAGGATTCTTGTTAGTTTTAACAAGCAAACCATCCCTACACACCATAGGGGTGTAACATTTTGGAGGCACTGCCCGGATGGTGTCACCAGTCTCGATGTCCCCGAGGGACTAGATGCTGCACGTCATCATCCAATGAGACGAGCCGGTTAGACCTGACCTGACCTGACCCGGACCAAGCCCCTTCTCACCAATCTTATATAGCAGAGTCGGAGCCTCAACAACCAGGATGGAGCGCCTTATCGCTGATGTCGCCAAAGGACTTGAAGGGTGTAGCAGCGAAGGACTCATAGACGTGTTGACGGCCCTCGAAGTAGCAGAGGATAAGGTGAGTAGAGGTAAGGAAAAGGGTAGTAAGGGTCTCAGAAGGCTTATTTTGACCCATCTAGGGAGTGATGAGTTCTATTTCAGCGAAGACGAGGGAGAGGCTACATGGAGGAAGGTGGCTGACATGATTGACATCAAGGACGAGACCACAAGACCCATCGATGACGCAGAGGTAGCACCACCACCACCACGTAGCGAGGTAGCCTCACCACCACCACCACGTAGCAATGACGCACCCAAACCTGAGGCGATGTCCTGGAGGAGAGAATTCAAGATTTCCGGTCAGGTGGGTGAGGTAGGACAGAAGGAGAGGCTCAGTTTCATGAGCCTCATCCATCAAATAGAGCGTGGGAAAGAAAGGAGATACCCAGATGAGGAGATCGTTGACGCCGTTATTCGTGCGATGGCGCCTGGCCTCACTTTAAGGGGTTATCTGGAATCAAGGCCCCACCTCAACCTACCAACCCTCCGTCGGTTAATACGGTCTCACTACCAGGAGAAGGAAGCCACGGAATTGTACCACGAACTGAGTAGGGCGGTTCAGGGACAAAAGGAGACACCTCACGACTTTCTGCTAAGACTACTCGCCCTGAAACAGAAAATAATGTTTGTTTCCCAGGAGGCCGGGTCCTCATTTCGCTACGACGGTGCCCTAGTGGAGCACATGTTTAGGCACTCTGCGCTGACTGGCCTAGCGAACGAGAGTATCAGGAACGACATGAAGCCGTGCCTGAACAACCCGTCAACCACTGATGAGGACCTCCTGGAGAGCGTAAATCTGGCCGCCAACAACGAGACGGAGCGGCTGGCCAAACAAAAGAAACGGGTACCAGCCCAGATAAATACACTCGAGGCTGGGAATCAGAAGGAGCCAAAAGTCGACATGGGAAACCTGCATAAGGAGATCAAGGCTCTGATCAGGGCGGAGTTCGCAGCGATCAGAGAAAGTGATCCAGCTCCTCGAACAGGTCGGCAGGGCCCACCAAGTCAACGATCTCCGCTGGAATGGGGCTGCACCGAATGCCGGAAGAAAGGGGAAGGCAGACAGTGTCGCCATTGTTTTAAGTGCGGGAGTACAGGACACATAGCGAAAGGCTGCTTGGCGGGAAACGGCCAGTGGGCACCCCTTCGGGACGGGTCGTGCCCACCAGGAACCAACCAGTAAGTCCCAAGCAGCATTACAAGCCACATGTAGACATCAGAACCAGTTTCCCATCCCGATCTCAGACCAAGGTAGCGAAACTGGTAGGAAAAAAATGCATGCTTCATTGTCTACTCCAAGGGCGAAAAACGCATGTATTATGGGATACTGGAGCCCAAGTTTCCCTGATCTCCAGCTCATGGCTTAAAGACTCCCTCCCTCACAAACAAGTCCAACCAATTTCAGACCTCCTCCAAGACCAGGATCTACAATTGTCAGCAGCAAATGGTACCAATCTCCCTTTCAGCGGATATGTTGAACTACAAGTCCAGATTGATGGCAGTGGAGCTGCAGAGATCCAAGTCCCTTTTCTGGTAGTAGGAGACCACACTATCAGTGAGGATGCTATCCTTGGCTATAACGTCATTGAATCCCTGATCAACCACCCTTCTTCCTCCCCCGATGCAATACACCGAGCCCTAGTATCAGCGATGAGTAGTCCTCCCGAGACGGTAAGCAGCATCATCAGTACACTTGAGGCCGCCGAAATCGATGCATGTCCGATGGCCAGAGTGAACAAGGTAACAGTGCTACCACCTGGCAAAAGTCTTAAGGTTCCGTGCAGGATCCATGCCGGTGCTCTAGGGAAGACCCGCTGCTTATTCGAGCCTGACGAGGCGAACCCATTGTTTGATGCTGGCCTGTGCATAGACCCATTCCTAGTGGAAGTGAAACGTGGAAATTCGTGCAGAGTGCAAGTCCTGGTCACCAATACTTCATCTCGTCCTATTGTGTTACCAAAGAAGACAGTGCTTGGGCACCTACATGGAATTTCATCCATTCACCACCACATCCCAACAAATGAGACTCAGAACACCAAGGTGAATCAAGTAACTACTGACCCACCTACCCAATCCTTCCATGACAAATTTGACCTGGGACACTTGTCACCACAACAACGAGATAAAATCATTGGTGTGTTAGACGCAGAGCGTGATGTTTTCTCGATGGGAGATGAAGACATCGGATCTATTCCAGATCTTCATATGAACATCAGTCTCAATGATCCAACACCTGTTCAAAGGACTTACATGGCTGTTCCACGTCCATTGTTCCGAGAAGTGAAGGATTATGTGGCCAATCTGCTGGAGAAGGGATGGGTCCGAAAGTCCAGCTCGCCATATTCTTCACCCGTGGTCTGTGTCAGGAAAAAGGATGGAACACTGAGACTCTGCATTGACTACCGCCAACTCAATCAGAAAACTATTCCAGACCGACAACCAATCCCCCGTATCCAAGAAGTACTGGACAGCCTGGGCGGAAATGCGTGGTTCACAACGCTGGATCAGGGTAAGGCTTACCACCAGGGGTTCATGGCAGAAGACAGTAAACGCCTTACTGCCTTCATCACGCCATGGGGCCTTTACGAATGGAACCGCATCCCGTTTGGACTGACCAATGCCCCTGCTGTTTTCCAGCGTTGTATGGAAGGTTGTCTAGATGACCTGAGTGGAGAGATCTGCACAGTTTATCTAGACGACATCCTGATCTACAGCCCAACCTTCGATGACCATGTCGCCCACCTACAGAAAGTCCTGTGTCGGCTAAAGGAGAAAGGCATCAAGCTAAAGCCAGCCAAGTGCAAGTTTTTCCAAAGCCAGGTGAAATATCTAGGAAGGATAGTATCGGCAGATGGTCATCAGGCTGATCCAAACGATACAGAGGCGGTACGCATGCTAAAGGAGAAAACACCAGCCACAGTGGGAGATCTGCGCAAGCTGCTCGGACTGGTGGGATATTATCGGAGATATATTCCCAATTTCTCTCGACGAGCTGCTTGTCTGTACCAACTCCTATCGGTCAACCAGACACAACCCAAGCCAGACAAGAAGAGATACACCAAACAGAAGTCATCCAACTCCCTTCCTTCAAGTACACCCATCGAGTGGAAAGAGTGCCATCGCTCAGCCATTTCATCCCTGATAGACAGCCTTCTTCAAGCCCCCATCATGGCCTACCCAGACTTCGAAAAACCCTTCGTAGTGCATACCGATGCATCCCATGAAGGGCTGGGAGCAGTGCTGTACCAGGAGCAGGACAACAAGTTGAGAGTGATAGCCTACGCTTCTCGTTCCCTCACGCCGGCAGAGAAGAACTATCACCTACACTCCGGAAAACTTGAGTTCCTGGCGTTGAAATGGGCGGTCTGTGAGCGGTTCCGAGATTATCTGTACTACTCCCCACCCTTCGTCATATTCACCGACAATAACCCCCTCACCTATGTACTAACCTCTGCCAAGCTGAACGCCACTGGTATGAGATGGGTAGGTGAACTTGCTGATTTCCATTTCAGCATTAAGTACCGTCCAGGAAAGAAGAATGGTGATGCTGATACGCTCTCGCGGGAACCGCTCACTGTTCCAGACATGACCGGGTACTCAGAGGAGATCACCGAACCAATCATACAGGCAGTGCACCATGGAGTTCAGGTAAACAAGGAGGTGCCCTGGAACATGGCTCTTTCCGGCGCAGAAGCCATCCCAGCCCAAGTGTCCAGTGTTCACATTTCTGCTGGACTACCTCAGCTAACAACGGGAGAAATACAAACTGCCCAGAAGAAGGACCCCACCATCTCCGTTGTCCTGGACCTCAAGGAGAGAGGAACACAATTGTCTCCCAAAGAACGGAGAAACACAACAAAAGAGGTCCAGAAGCTGCTCCACGAATGGAACCGACTTGTGGTAGATGGCCAAGGAATTCTACGTCGGAAAACTGCAACCAGAAATCAACTCGTTCTACCTGATAGATTCAAGCAGCTGGTTTACCAAGAACTGCATGTAAACATGGGCCACCTTGGACCGGAGAGAGTGACGCAGTTGGCGAGGGAGCGGTTTTACTGGTCAGGGATGGAAGGTGACATTACAAAATTCATCACATCTAGGTGCAGTTGCCTGAAGAACAAGAAACCAGCAAGACAGATCAGGGCACCTATGACCAGCATCACCAGCACTCAGCCACTTGAACTTGTTTCCATTGATTTTCTCCATCTGGAGAAGTCCAAGGGTGGGTATGAGTACATCTTGGTAGTCATGGACCACTTCACCAAATTGGCTCAGGCGTACCCCACCAGGAACAAGTCAGCAAAAACCGTTGCAGATAAAATCTTCAACAACTTCATCCTGCAGTTTGGTTTTCCTCAGCGGATCCATCATGACCAGGGAGGAGAGTTTGAAAATCGATTGTTTCGCCGATTGGAGATGCTGGCCAACATCAAGCACTCCAGAACTACCCCCTACCACCCAGAAGGGAACGGGCAGGTGGAACGATTCAACCGTACCCTACTGTCCATGCTGCGCACCCTAACTTCTACCGAAAAGGCCAATTGGAAAGACCATCTCCCCAAGGTTGTACATGCATACAACTGCACAAAATCGGAAGCGACCGGGTTTTCCCCATTCTTCCTAATGTACGGGCGGGAACCGAGGCTTCCCATTGATCTGGTCTTCCAACTGGAAGGAGAAAAGGAGGATGGCAAGGGGACGCATGCTGACTTCTGTAACAGATGGAAGGATGAGATGCAGGAAGCGTACACCTTAGCCCGACGGAATGCGGAGAAGAGCACCTCCAGGGGAAGGAAAGATGGGAAACGGCCAAGTCTCCCACTTGACAAAGGTGATCGAGTTCTTGTCCGCAACCATAAGCGCGTTCCAGGCCCAAACAAGCTCCAGCCCTATTGGGAACAGGAAGTTTACCAGGTAGTAAAGAGGATAGGGAATGACTTGCCAGTCTACGAAGTAGTGCGTGAGAATGGGTCTGGTCCGGCAAGAGTCCTTCATCGCAACATGCTGTTACCATGTTCTGGTTTTCCAGTTTCGGAGGGAGATCAACCCAAGAAAACAGATGAGGCCCATCCTCGGCGACGAACCAGAGCAAATAACCCCCTACCCTCCCACACGTCACTGTCATCTGCAGAATCGTCAGATGAAGAAATGTATTATCGGGAAGCAACAAGGAGAACAGGTCTTCAACACCAGCTAACTGAAAGTGATGCATCGATTGAAACCGCTACCTCAGATGATGAGCTATCTTCAGATAATAACGACATGGCGGAGAGAGTGCAACCTATACCCCCACCCCCACAAGTGATTGACGACGGACAGCAGGATAGAAGGGCTAGTGTGACGCCACCATCAGGTGAACAACCAGACGACACTCCCTTACAGCAGCCACCCAACCCACCACTACCTCCCCGACGCCGTCAACCTCCTTCATGGCTAACCTATGACAACCTAGGAGACCCTACCCTGCAACAAATCCAACCAAACCTGATGCACATCCCAGCTGTAGTGAACGACCAGCATCAGTTCGTCCCCCTACGCCCTAATAAGCCTTATGTTGCCCCTTTCATGCCCCAGACCTTTCCAATGCCTTATCCTCCTCAACATGCTATGTCTTCTCAGTATCCATCATCCAATCCACCCTCTGGCCAGGTGCAGTGGGACCCCCCACTAGCAGTCTCCGAAGTGCAGCCGCCACTGGGGCCGACATCGCTGATGATGGGACCGACATCGCAGCCACTGGGTCCAGCATCGCAACCGCTGGGTCCGACATCGCAGCCGCTGGGTCCGACATCACAGCCACTGGGTCCGACACCACAGCGACCGGGTACAACACCGCAGATGGTGATACCAGCAATGCAGCCATTCGGACTGGCAACGCAGCAACACGAGCACTTTCCGTCATCGCTGAGGGGACCACCAACTGTGATGCCGGGAGCTACCTGGATGCCTGATCTGCGGGCACCTGCAGGTTTGTATTAGTGACCCTCAAGATAGTGTGGACATGACCTGTGTTCATACTGAACGTCAGTGCGTGCCAATCGAGCCGACACGCATTGAGTCGTTAAAGATAATTCATTTCTCAATGAATAGAGCCCAAAACTGGTGAATGCTGAACGTCATGAGTCGCGCAAGAGAGGTCACCGCACCGAAATGGGACGATGGTGAGAGCGAACTTGCACCGTGAAGGAAGGAGATGACTGAAAGCATGGAATAGCTCCGAAGCTACGTCACCAGTCGACGGATGGAAAGTGAATGAACAGTCAGAGCTTGCAAAGAACATTATGTTTAATTGAATAGTTCATAGGCGAGTTGAAATATTTTAATAAGATTTGAAGATTCCTGACCAGTAGCAGGGATGAGTCTAAATGAAGAAGCACTGCGCAGTGTAATAAGAAAGGAGATAACTTTTGTAGCATAAGACAACTGATATTTATGTTGTACAAAAGCGTTTCTCACAAGACATGACTCATTCATTGCGTTATAATTGTTTTATTGGAGATGTGATTCTCTTTCTACCAAGCTAGTATTAAAGGTCTATAGATCTGAGTTGGAACCGTATACACTCTGACTTAGTTACTAGTGTTGATAGATTTATATAGAATGATTGTAATAAATTGTTACGCAGATGTAACAAGTGGTAGGATTTCAGTGATATAGGTTGGATTAACATCCAGATTTTTTTTTGTTTGCGGTTATGATATTGTTAGATATCTAGCGGACATTTATTTTTTTGGAGGGGGAAGGTGTTATACCCCTATTGGAATAGTCCCATGTTATAATATAGCCCTACATTGGAAAATACAGAATAAACCCAATATAGCTCTGTATTGGAATATAGCATGTATACCATGGTTCATGAATAAATGTCCACTCCGTTTTATTAGTTTAATCCCCACCCCCTAGCCCCAACCCTTTCTTTGTCAAGTAAGTTTATGTGAGCTTGATGCTCCCAGTGAGGACAAAGAAGAACTGCACTGGACCAAACGCTATAGGATTAATTCCCCTAGCCTTTGTATAGAGTACCAGCAGAAATATGATAACCTGGAGATAAAGAGCAGGAACTGGTCAGCAAGTGTTTCCAAGTGCCATTCTGAATCCTGATTGCGCACGAAGAACACCTATACTGAACTGTTTCTCTCCGTATCATTATTTCCAGGTAAGACAACATTATTTCTATCTTTGTATCATTATATCATTATAAATTGTATACATTGTATGTTATGATGTGAAGGTGATTATTTAAGTTCATTCATACACTTTGTTAAATGAATGAGATATAAACTAGTATTAGTAGAATTATGAGAGAGAGAAAAGAGTTTGTGAGACTAATTGAGTGCGAGAGAAGAGTTTGTGAAAAGTTATAGTTACTCTTATAACTTGATGAATATTGAGAATATTCTATTATATATGTTTATTATGTTAGTAATAATTATATATTGAATAATTATTGACATCTGACGTATGAAGTAAGTATAGAGAAACACAAGTTTCGAATAAGTAAGTTATAAGTTATATACTGTTACATGAAGAGATATAGCATGATTTGCTAACAGCTTGTGAGCAGTGAAGATTAACTTTGAGAGTTCGATGTGAACGGTACTTATAATACTTATACTGTGTGTTCCCCCAAACGTATGATTGTGTGTGTGGAACAAGCCAAACTATTTGTACATAGTGCGTGTAGATTAGACTTGTATATAAGCTGTTTTAGTTAACTTAGAACAGTAATTTAAAGTGTCTGGAATACAGAATAACTATGTAGATTGGTAGTTGTGTTTGAAAGAGAAGATTATATGAATTCTTGGTATAAGAAAGCTTTTGATAGTTAAATTTTGGTCTCTCATTATTATTCCTCAATTTACTAGGGAACAGGAATTCTTGTCAATTTATATAGCTGTTATAAATTTGAGTAACCATTTTGATGCTAGTATTTAAAGTGCCACTGTTAGTTTTGATGTTTAGTTTAGTGATTTAATATATTATACTGAAGGGTTAACATTATTTTATAAAGTTAATATTCGGTTCTATTTAATAATATTATATTAAATATATTATCTGGCACTTGGTTATTATATAGAGTTTCCAGATAATTGTTATTGCGTTAGCTTAGTTAATCATGTTAAATTAATAATAATCTAACTATAACTATTATTAGTTTGGAATCTTTTAGAATACAGATATTTATGAACGGATTTACAAGTTGAAGTAGTATTGCTTTAGTAAGCGGTTTAAATGAATATGTTAGACTTTAATATAAACATGATGCATGTTTATGGAAATTAGACAAGAGTGTATAGTTGTATATAACGTATCTTGTATCTTGTTAGTGTATATAGCACATTCATTGTTAGTATTTAGCCACTCTAGAAAGAAACACACTTAAGGATGAAATGATTAAGAAGTGTGATGTACGATATGCGTGATATTAATGGTGATGGTTATATATCAGTTATGATAACTATATGGAAACATAATTTTGAGAGTGTTTACTCATACAATATTGTTATTGTATTATGATTTCTATTATTGATTGACATTTATTATTGAGATAATAAATGTGCCATTCTGAATCCTGATTGCGCACGAAGAACACCTATACTGAACTGTTTCTCTCCGTATCATTATTTCCAGATTTAGGATTCTTGTTAGTTTTAACAAGCAAACCATCCCTACACACCATAGGGGTGTAACATGTGTGTGTGTGTTCCTTTTACTTTTAGTTACAAAACCTCCATTATGTTTATTTTATGAAGTCAGGAAATTGAATATACAGTTGATTTGTATTTGTTTATGTATGTAAGATAACCATTTCTATTTTCGTTCATTATAATTGTATATGTATATTTTGTTTACCGTATATGTATATTCAAATGTAAATGTTATATATGGAGGAATAAAAATCATTTAAAAAAAATAAAAAAAAGTGTGTGTGTGTGTGTGTGTGTGTGTGTGTGTGTGTGTGTGTGTGTGTGTGTGTGTGTGTGTGTGTGTGTGTGTGTGTGTGTGTGTGTGTGTGTGTGTGTGTGTGTTTAAGTTACTGCATGGGGCAATATACACTAAAGATCATTTATTTAGATTTGGATTTGTTGAATATAATTTGTGTTCGTACTGTAAACAGGAAAGGGAAACATATTCGCATATATTTTTATTTTGTTTAAATGTAAAAGTGATATGGAAAGCCTTGATACAACGTTTTAAGTTAGATGAAATAAAGGATTTAAAGTGGCGGGATATATTTGTTGGTTTATTAGGTAATTCAAATAGAATAAATGCTGTAATACCATTATTTTTATGGTAAAATATATTTTATTTGTATTAAGAAAAGACGGTGTTCTACCAAATATTGATACAATTCAGAAACTGTTATTAGATTATAAGGACCAGGAAAAGGGAATAGCAACTAAAATGGGGAAATTAGGATTACATTTACAAAAATGGGAAACAGTAACATTAGAATAATATTGACATGAACTCTTCAAACGCGATGTTTCTCCCGTGAGCTTGTAACATTTAAAAAGAATTTATTTAAGTATGTATTTGGTACAATTATTTTTTTTAATGTGAGCAGATTTCCGGGGCAGGGAGGAGAGGGTGAGTGTGCAAAGGTGTGGGGGAGGGGGCGGTGGGTGGGGGCGGTGGGGAAGGGAGAAGTAGCATGTCTTACTTCTTTTTATCTTTTGTTAAATCTCCATTGTGTTTAATTTTTGCATTACACTTGATTTGTACACTGTAAACTGGTATTATTTAAAATGTTATTCAATTGTAAATGTCATGTTAATTTGGAGAAATAAAAATCATTAAAAAAAAAAAAAAAGTGTGTGTGTGTGTGTGTGTGTGTGTGTGTGTGTGTGTGTGTGTGTGTGTGTGTGTGTGTGTGTGTGTGCGTGTGTGTGTGTGTGTGTATGCCTTCATTTATATGTTTTATACTGTTTATCATCTCTGTGTTTTATCTAGCTATCGTTGAAAACAAATTGTATTCAAACATACAATTCATCACTAATCACACCAATCTATACAATAATATGGTTAGGTAACCTGTAACAGTTGACATCCCTGTCAAAATATTGTGAGTATTATTATGATAAACACTAACATTATGTTTTTCACAGGTCCTATGAATGGTACAACAAAGCACTTCTGCGATGGACACTGTATCTTATCATGACCCTCAACCTGTCCCTCGCCATCTTTGAAGAACCAGCCGTTGGGAATCTCGGCATACCCTACTGGGTTCGTGTTCTCCTATGAATATTATTCTGCCTTTGATACTTTGCACAAACTACATCATGTACATTGCAAAAGTTAACAAAACTAACATAAAGTCTCGGTAAATGAAATCTAATTCTGTGATATCCGCCTTGCCTGTGGTGCTATGTTATCTGATTTTGTGACGTAGCGATGGGGGGCACGGAGGGTTGGGGCGGGGGGGGGGGGGGGGAGGGGGGTTACGTGCCCCCACTTATTTGACAAAAACAGTGAGTGTGCTCCCAATATTTGACGTGCCTCCAAATCAGTCCGACCACGCCTCGCCACTATCATATACGCAATAGGTTGCATCCTGTGGTGGGATGAGAGTAACATTGCAACAAATCTATAATAACTTAACGTATTTTAGTTATGAATAATTAGTGAACATGTAAATTTCAACGGGATTATTCTCGATCCCTGGCATTATAGGGCACCGTGATCATCATGATCAAGGGCGTCGATTTCTTCTCGCCATTGGGGGGGGGGGGGGGGGATGATACGTAATGTTGACAATTTTTGTCGAGGGAGCAAAGCGACAACCCAGCAGCGTGCCCGGGGTTTTATGACTGAGGGGAGGGGGGGGGGGGGGATAGGGGGCCCCAAAAGCTTTTTGATTTACCTGTTTAGAAATGGAATATTATTTAGTGTACATTGCAAGCATCGTGTTATGAGGAGGGCTTTGGAACTTAAGCCTCATAGATTGCAAGCATCCTGATGGAACCCTGAATAGAATCAGTCAAGGTATACCCACGTTGGGAAACTTATTGGGGGTCCAGGGGGTGGAGCCCCCGGAAGCTTTGGGATTTGTAATATCCAGAAATAAAGATGTTCAATGTTCAATGTTCAATTTTATTTCATTCTCAACAAGAAAGTACATATATTTACAATGAATAAGTCACAACAACATTTTTGAAATTATAAACAATAAATTATAAACATTGTCAATCAAAATTTATGTTTATATAATTATTAATTAAGATACAATGAAATTTTGAAATAATCATGTCATGTAAGCGGAATCAGAAAGTAAATGAATGTTGCTGTACGTTTAGATTTAAAGTGAAAATGGAGGGATCCACTAAAAAGCATGGCTTTTAGAATGTGGAATCCCTCAAAAATTAATGTTATACAAAATAATGAAAGTATCAAATGCGGAAAAAATACGGAAAAAATCAAAAACGGAAAAAATATGAATAAGAAAAAAACAAAACAACAAACAAACAAACAAGATAGCAAATATACAGTGTAGTATTATTATAAAGAATGTAATTATTACAAATCTGTTTGATAAGGATTCAAAATAATGTTGTGCCTACGGAGACTACTAAAGAGAACATGTATGAAAGAATAGACGCAGTGTGGAAGCATACTTGGACAAGATAATGCTGTACAAAAGATAATGAAACAGAGAAGGTACGAATGGAATGAGAGGGTATGGACCTGCAAGACTAAAAGACAATGTATACAATAAAGACAATGTATAAAATAAAAACTTCATACAAATTAAGAGAATAAGAATTATATGTTGTCTATAAATAAATGTAAATAGGAAATACAGTTAACTATTGGTTAGTTATTTAGTTATATAGTTAGCTCAATTTATTGGGCATAGAGAGAAGTCCTGAATAAAACTATTCAATGAGTACAGGGCCGGGACTGGGTCAAATAACCTTAATGGGGGTTCCAGGGGGCACAGCCCCCGGAAGATTTTGGATTTGGGCAGTTTAGCACTATCAAAATGTGGTTTACAGAAGACTATTATAGTATTATAGTATCAACTTTCACATTATGAATGAGAGGGGGCAATGCTCCTTTATTTTAATGTTATTATATATTTTGGAACCCCAAATATTGGGGGGATAATAATACAGGCCGCCCCCCCCCCCCCCCTCCACCTGAAATATTGGGGGGGGGGGATATATCCCCCCCCCCCCCAATCACCCCCCCCCCCCCCCCCCCCCGTGATCGACGCCCAATGATCATGATCATAGAGATCGTGTGTCTAGCGTACTTCGGCTTCCGTCACTCTGCTGATGGTAAACTGAAGGGTCAGAAGGGAGCAATTACATACATGTATTTATTGTGGTGGGATGAACGTATCATACAATTAATATATAATATTACAAATATTTGAGTAATGAATAATGTGTGAAAAGAACTAATTAAAACGGGATTATTCTCGATCCCCGGCACTACCCAGCTAGCCACCTGACGTTGGGCCGATGTCGGAATTTGGTTGCTGGATGTCGTCATATCGCCGTTGGCTCGAGGTTAAAATGTCCGCCAGCCCAACATCGTCACGACGTCATTTTTGTGATATATTGGCATAACGTCATTTTCCGACAATGGCCCAACATCATCTCATGACATGATGTTGGGCCATTGTCGGAAAATGACCTTATGCCAATATATCACAAAAATGACGTCGTGACGATGTTGGGCTGGCGGACATTTTAACCTCGAGCCAACGGCGATATGCCGACATCCGGCAACCAAATTCCGACATCGGCCCAACGTCAGGTGGCTAGCTGGGTAGGACACCATGATTATGGAGATCGTTTGTCTGGCTTACTCCGGGTTCCGTCACACTGCTGATGGTAGGCTAAACTACAGGGAGCAAAGACATACATGACTTATTGTTTTGTTGTTGGATGGACTAAACATGAGAGAAATCTGAAACAAATCTATAATTTTGTGTAATAAATGCTTATATAGTAAACATAATATCAATTAAAATGGAATCCCTCTCGATCCGTGGCTCATGTAGGGCACCATGGGTATGGAGATAGTGTGTCTAGCGTACTTCGGCTTCCGTCTATGTCACGGCAAGTACTGCTCGTCGGTCAGATGGTTCAGAAATTCCAAGAACGTCATTAGTCTCGCCGTGATCTTGGTTCGTACAAAACACACCCTTTTCAGTTCTCAGTTCATTAATTATCTGGACCATGTTCAGTTCATATAACAATTACCAGGGTCCTGCATCGGGTCTGAATCACCCATACAGATCGGTTGAACTGTGGTCCACCTGGATACCGTTTGTGAGATTGTGACATGTATTCAAATATCAACACTTTTGCCTTTAATTCTGAATCATCATTTTAAAAAACGCGGTATATTACAGTAGTTGACTTGGTATTGTACACAATCGTGTATAAGGTGGCTGGTCAAGTGGTCAATAATTCAAAGACCATCGATATATCTATATATTATATTGTTATCTATCATGTATATAGTTTGATTCTATCATGTTAATATCCTCTATTTCTTGTATTCCACATGCAGTTGACGGCAGTTGACATGGTGTCGTATACAATCGTGTATGAGGTGATTGGTCACGACAAGGCGGTCAGGTGGTCAAGGGCTCTCAGACCAGTCCTGATGGTCACTTTTGTCGAGATGAAGGTGGTAAGTAAACAAGGGTTGTATTTTGTCTACACTGTTATACTTTGTCGATATTCGAGTCAAATCGTATTTCATATTTCATTCAGCTACTCTTGAGAGATTTCGAATCATATACAGTATGTCAACCTTGCTTTGTACTATGGCAAGCCCAGGAAATATACTCTATTTTACACTAAGTGTAAAATAGAGTATATTTCCTGGGCTTGCCATAGTACAAAGCAAGGTTGAAATAATTTGTATATATATGCTTCGAAATCATCCTACAAGAATATCATTATAGGCCTATTTATGCTTTCAATGTTTTGTACTTCTTATTTCAGATTAACTTTACATAAAAAACATCACGTAGTAGTATACAGGAATACCGCAGAAACTATATTTTCACTGGAGAGATGATCCTGTTTATAAGATTAACAAAGCATAATTTTAATCTATGATGTAGCAGTCACACCGCCAAACCGAATCCAAACCGACACGAGACTGAATAATTCGGGGACGTTTCGGGGACGTTTGGTGTCGGAGTGGTATCGGAATTGTCGGTCTCTTTTGTTGTGACTGCTAACCCCAGTTCGGGCTCTTGTCGGTGCCCGATAAAGTGGAAGTTCGATCTCGTGTCGGTTTGGATTCGGTTTTGCGGTGTGCATGCTACATAATAGCCAAAAGGCCTATAATATTGCTGAAACATAATTTAACCGAAGACATTACCCTGTAAAACATGAAGAGTATAATTATGAAAATGATTGGTGAACAGGTGCGGTTAGCTTTCTCCAATATCCGCAAGACGGCCGTGGAGATCATGTACGTCCTCGTCCTCCTCTTCCTAGTCATAGCGATCTTCGCTCTGCTGGGGAGAGAAATGTTCGAAAACAAGTTAGTACATCAATCATTAATGGTGAAAGAGATATTTTATAAAATAAATATTAAATGAGCAAATATATTTCGGGAATCGAACCCAAGACGTTCCTGAATTGCTAGACAGGTGCTCTAACCACCGAGCCAAATATACTTGGAAGGGTGGTACTTCCAACGAGGTTCCTATAAAGAGATAGCTTAAACCCGATTCAAGCTAGTATACATTTAGCGACATAGTTTGAAGAAAAAAAGAGCCGATAAGCGACAAGGAACTGACTAACATCTTGCTCGGAATTCACAAAATGTACTTTAAATTTGACTACATTAATTGGTCAAGTTTATATTGGTGTAAATTCTTGAACTTTGCATCATCATATTAAATCATCATATGGATTGGACATTTCTTCATGCATGCGAGACTATGTGTTTTCAGCTTTCAATGCAAATTCATATTATTACATAATTAATCATATTTATTTATTTGACGTGGCTCCTTTAGGGATTTGGTGAAGGTGGATGAGAAGACGCCATACTTTACAGAGTTCCTGGAGATCTGGTGGGATCTCTACATCTTGGTGACCACAGCAAACTGCCCAGATATCATGTAAGAACAATTCACATTTGGAGGGCGTCCACGGGCGTCTAACAAGCAATGGTTAATTAAATAATAATGATAATAGCTTGCATTTATATAGCGCTTAATACAGGGTTTCTAAGCGCTGTTACAAAATAATAGTAATTACACAATATAATGACATTTAAAACATACAAACAAATCATGTAATTTTAAGTGAAATGATATAGCTTATACTGTAAACATGTCTTAATTCACGTGCTTCTCTATGAATTTGTAGAATTTTAAGTTATTTTCGCCCAAACGCAAGCATTCACCAACTTTGCACCTTGTATGTAATCTGTGTGTATTTTTTAAAAATTTCATATAAGAATTCTGACAATAAACATGGATTAGTTTGCATATACATGTGCACATGTACTTAAATTAAGATCGATGCCACTGGTATTGAAGCGATTTCTAAAATAATGCGACTAAATAAATTACTGAGACTCCTCATTTTTGACAGAAAGTCATCACTCTCCATTTCAATCATTAGCAAGTGGAGGACAACCACTCAATAATTCCAATATTTTCTTTACGAAAATTATATTGACATAATTATATAATCATTCTTTATTGCATACAGAAACATAGTAGGATGTTAGATTGTGTGTTTATTTTTGTTTACTCATGTCTTTCTCTTTAAGGATGCCGGCGTATGATAGAAGCTCGTGGTATATCATTTACTTCTTCTTCTACATCTTCATATCCATCTACATGTTTATGTCTATTTTCCTGGCCATCATTTACAAGAATTACCGCAAGAATCTCAAGGTTGGTAATCGCAAATCTTAGTGATATTTCATGAAAACTTGTATCACCTAAACATACCAATCTTTGATGTTTTTTCTCCTTATTATTGACACGTTTACATAATGTAGATTCGATGATATGAGTACCTGTTATTTGAAGTATTATTTCAAATATATACCGGTAGCTGTATTTTCCAAATTTCCAATTAACGGGCAGAGGCACGTTTTGTTTTGTTTGTCTTGTCTTTATCACTTTTTGAGCGACTTGTGTCAGCCACTTACACGTTTTACAAAATGATGTAATTAACTCCGTTTTGCACAGACAAAACTGTTACATATACGTCGATTGTTGTATAACCCCTTATCAGTGGCTCTACATTTAGTTTTTATTTTGATTTATTTCCGACTGGTTTGTAGGATGAGGTGCAGCGGACAGTGTTCAACAAGAGGCGCAAGGTGGCAAGTGCGTGGGAAATTCTTAAGGAGTGGAATGGGGGTCACTTTGTGGTTTCGTGGGGGCGCTGGAGGGATGTGGTGGGCAGGACTGCACCCCAGATGGGCTCAGAGGAGGTCCGTCTGCTCTGGAAGGCACTCGATAGACATGGATCAAACTACATAGGTGCCTATTTACCGAACCTGATTTAATTTTCATTAGTTCTTGTGTGCTTCTTTTGTTGTTGATGCTATTTTCGTTGATATTGACAAGTCTCTTCTTTTCTGAAAGTTTCCGTTATCAGCATTATAACGATTCGGTTTTGATTCGCTTTACAACGTCGATGTTTTAACATGTTTTGATGTTTGCGTAGTTTATCTGGTAATTATGTTTGAAAAACGAACACAGTTATACAGAATAGTACCTTTTTTTTGTGAGTCGTAAACTTTATTATTGTTTTATTTAGTGCAGATATATTTAATAGAAAAGTCATTACAAAATTATATTTTACAGACAAAGGGATGTTCATGAAGACGAGTGACATGATATGTGTTCCAATTGTCCCAGCTGACCTTCGACCTACGCTGATCGAGAGGCAGTGTCCCGGATGTTACAACCGCAAGGCAAGCTTGGTCATACGGAAAATCGTAGCTCACAGGTGAATGCTGGCAAAATTATTGTTATGTGATACAAATTGGCAGTGGCGTAGCGTACTTGGACTGATTCTTTTTGGGGACTGACATGCGCATTATTGGGGGCACAGGTTTTTAAACCCCCACATGTTAATTTCTTTATTTTGTAAAGTATATCCCCTTACTTGTTTACTGTTTCTTTATGATTGGGGGGGGGGGGGGGGCACGTGCCCCCATGCCCCCGATGCTACGCCACTGTATTGAGGCTTGATTGTAACTTCTTTCCACGTTGCACATCAATGTTACAGCCAATACTCTGTCAGGTTTTCATCCATGGTTTTATTCGCTAAAATCATAATACGAGAAATATAATGTATATAGAAAACAAACACTAGGTATAGTATACTGACTACAACAAACATTAACGGACTTTAGCTGTCGTTGATTCATGATAATCAAATAGCCCGTGTGTTTGGTGAATATTATTTGTTTTGTCAAGGACTCTGATGTTTGTATTGGCTTTCAATACGAATGAATTTGCATTTTACACTCCGCAATAATAACGCGTTTTACAGTTCATCGATGTTTGTTTGTTTGTTTGTTTTATTTATTTAAACACGGTAATAAAAACTCGCTATCCGTATATACATACAAAATACAGAAAACAAATTAAACAAAATACAATTTTTTACATAAATACAAAATTAAACTGACATTAAGATACAATAAAGAAGCTTATTAAAAAAAAAAAAAAAAAAAAAAAAAAAAATTGCAGTACAATTAAATAATCATAAAAGTCTGAAAGATCCCAAAAGTCGTGATTAATTACTGTTTGATTGGAAATGTGATTACTATTTAAACAAAATGGTTACAGTTCAAGGGGGAAAGAAAATTTTACAAACAAAGATAATCTGGTTTCAAGTCTAACATTTTGTGGAAGGTTATTGAATAATTTCGATGCTAAATAAATCGTACTATTTTTACAAAAGTTTGTTTGGGGCTTTGGAAGTTGGATTGTACGTTGAGTGTTTCTAAGTCCATAATTAAATACCTTATAGTTAATTTCAAATGAAAGAGTGTCGGGCAATAAATTATTTAGGAGCTTAAAAAGAAGAATAACAAGGTGTTTCTTTACTTTAGCGCATAAGCATTCAACTTGTAACATTTGGAACAACCTCTGTCTACTAAAGCGATAATCTACTTTAAGTACTATTCTCAGGGCTCTATTTTGAAGGGTCTGAAGTCTTTTTATTTGACAAGTGTTAGGCTTCATCCATATTGTGCTACAGTATTCAAAGTGTGGTCGGACCATCGTATTATACAGTAACAATGCCGTGCTTTGATCAATGTATGGCCGCGCCCTTCTAAGGACATACAAGTTACGAAGTACTTTCGTTTTTACATTATCACATTGTGGTTTCCATTGGAAGTTTGTATCAATTATAATACCAAGATATTTACATTGATCAACTTTAATCAAAGTGGAATTATCGATTTTTATATTAATATTTTCAAAACGTTTACGTTTGCAATGTGTACCTATCAGCATACATTTACATTTTTTCACATTTAACATGAGTTTGTTATGCAACAACCAATTATAGATAGATGATAAATCATCATTAATCATATTTTCTAGTTCTGCAGGATCATTGGATGCAAAATATATACAAGTGTCATCGGCGTATAAAGATACTTTACAATGCTTCAATACACTGGGTAAATCATTCATGTATATAATAAACATATTAAGTGGCCCCAGAATACTTCCCTGAGGGACACCACAATGTACTTCTTTTTCTTTTGATTCATTTCCATTGATAACAGTTAACTGTTTTCTGAGTTTAAAATAATCTTTAAACCATCGTATCGCTTCATCCTGGAACCCACAAAACTCTAATTTATCAATCAATATATCATGGGGCACCATATCGAATGCCTTTTCAAGATCTGAGGTCACCAAACCAACAACTTGCCCACCATGGACTTACTAATATTTTCCGTCAAATTCAATAATGCTAATTCGGATGAAAATTTTGGACGAAAGCCATATTGATTTTTAATTAACAAGTTATGTTCATTTAAATATCTATAGACTTGTTTAAAAACAACTTTTTCTAGAATTTTCGAAAGTACAGGTAGTACGGATATGGGCCTATAGTTCATAGGATTACTCGCATCACCTCCTTTAAAAAGGGGTGTTATTCGAGCGCGTTTCCATTCACTCGGTATTACACCTTCACTCAAAGATAGATTTATCAAATGCGTGAGCGAATCTATTATCAATGGAGACGAGTCCTTCAAAATACAAGATGGAATGGCATCAAGACCAGTAGCCTTATTGCGGGGTGTTTCATCAAGACACTTTTTAACTTCTTCAACAGGCACCTGACTAAAGCTAAATGTGGTATTGACTTTAGACATAAATTGTAAGGGATTATCTTTAAATTGTACAGTTTGTCCACGATTCGAGGCTATAGTACAGAAGTGCTCATTTAAAGCATTTGCAATACTTTTCTGTTCATTATATTCAACTCCTTCAAAAACTATTCTTCTAATTACATTAACGCCTTTAGAGGTTGGAATCAATTCTCTTAAAACTTTCCATATCATTGTAGAATTACCAATATTTTCTTTTATACTTTCAATAATATATTTCCGTTTAGCTTTTCTTACATTCGACGTAACTTGATTTCGTAATTTTCTAAAATGTTCCCAACTAGAGTCAGTATGTTCGTTTAGCAGTCTTTTTAGCTTTATCCCTCTTACGAATTAGATCCAAAATTTCCCGTGTCATCCATGGTGATTTTCGATGTCGAATTCTTTTATTTTTTACTGGTGCATGTTTATTCAAAACAAAACGAATTTTATTTACCCAAATTGCATATGCATTTTCTATAGAATCTTCATCTAAAACATCGTTCAGAAAAATTTGTCGAAGATCACTAACGAAAGATTCAATATAAATTTTCTTAATATTACGTGAAGTAATATAACAGTGATTTCCATCAAATCTCGGTTTACATTTACGCCATGAAAAAATCACCATGTCATGGTCACTTAAACTTAATGGAACAACATTGCATCGAGTAACATTGTCAACTGCTGAAGTATATACATGGTCAATTAGCGTTTGAGAGTGTTTTGAGACCCTCGTCGCTGTCTTTACACATTGTGTCAAACCATATTCATCTGCCACTCTACACAGCCGATTAGTATTGTTTGATGGAGGGTTGTGTAATACATCACAATTTAAGTCACCAACCAAAACAAAATCACATAAATGGGTTTCAATGTCTTGCAAAATATTTTCTAATTTATCAAAAACATTTATACTCGAGTCTGGTGGTCTGTACCAGGACATTAATATAAAAGGTTTCTGTTTATACAAATTAACTTGAATACAAATAATTTCTAAATCGTGGTTCTGATATTCTGCAAGAATCTTGAAATCCACTGTGTTCCGTATATACATAATAACTCCACCTCCATTTCTGTTTCTATCGTTACGAACAATATTGTAGCCATCAATACATATTTCATTATCCGACACAGAACCATCTAGGCGAGTCTCACACATCGTCAAAATATTTATTTTTGCTTCATCCAAGAGTAATCTTATCTCATCAATATTTGTCAACAACGAACAAACATTTAGATGAGCAATGCTTATACCGGATATTGATTTAAGTTCACTACACACAGCATCAAAATTAATCTCTGAGTTAACCGAATTTTCCTTATCAATGTCAATATCATCAACGTGATCGTCTTCTTCTTGAAACGGGAGTTCACTAAATAGACAATGAGAACATATCCAGTCCAAATCTGAATGATAAAAATCATTTTCTATTTTTGAGCATAATAAGTGTATCCATTTATGACATGAAACACATTTCACCGCATTTTCGTTCGATCTTACTGGTTTATCACATGATAGACATGGGTATCGATATCTTAAACCCATTTAATAATCAAGTCAATTGATAAGTCATCTTTGTTCTTCATGAGTTTACAGTTTGTCAAGGTCTTTGAGAGTTCTGATTTTTACCTTCCTGTCGTTCTTTGTCAGGATCGAGATGCGTCCGTCGTTTGTCCAAACTCTTTTCACTTGTTCGTGGTTTCTTGCTTGGTATACGAGCTTGTTCCTCTCTCGCGTCAGATCTTCGTAGATGAAGATGTTGGACCCTTTTAGGTCCCTTCTGGCGGCATATACGCGAGAGCGAACGTTGTAGCGAGCGAATTTGACGATGATAGGCTTGGCGGTGAGATGTTGATCATCCTGGCTATTCCTCTCGTTGTTCTGGCCTCGGTTTCCATGCTGCTGCCGCTTGCCTCGATCATGTGCTCGGACCGGGATTCGATGTGATCGATCCAGGTCATGGGGCTGGATGTCGATGTGGAGCCTGTCGCGGATGACCCCGACGATGATCTCGTCCGTGTTCTCCTCTTCCCTCTCAGCGACACCGTTGATTCGCAGGCAGTTTCTTCTGCTGTACTGCTCCTGCTCCTCCATGGCATTCTGATACGAGGATACTTGGTTCTCCAGGTTGTTTACTTTCTTTTCAAGTTCGGTGATTTTTTCTGCTTCAATGTGAAAGTCGAATTCGACTGCCCTGTAAACTTCGTTAGTTACATCCTCGATAATCGCTTCGTACACTGCTTTTGTAATCGTAGATATCACCAAGTCCGACAAAAGGGCCTTTTGTATTCGCTCATGTAGTGTGAGAGAGCTCTCTTTGTCATCGGCGCTGTCATCGGCTGAGTGACCAGCGTCATCTTCGGTGCGATCGACATGATCGGCGCTGACCGTGGCCCCCTGTGCGCCCGGCGTTTGTTGTTTGGTTGGTTGCCATGGCGTTGATTTTTCTCTCGGGGCTTTTTCGGCGTCAGATTTATCACTTTTATTAGTCCTTTTCCTTGTCAACATGTTGAATATCGTAATCGTCCTTCGTGTATCAGCTTTCGTAGATTGAATGTTTGTCAAAAACAGACTATTTCGCAGTGTAATAGTTGACTGTTTATGGTGATATTCCGATCAAAATCAAGAGCAGTTGTTGTTAGGACTCGAGTAGTTAGGACTCAGATGTATCATTTCATGTATTCTATCGTATTGCAAAAACATTCCTCTCTAATTATGAATTTGATGTTCATTCTGTCATTTTGACTTCTCGTCATATCTTGCAAAAGGGTTCTTCATGTACATGCGTTTGACCTCCTGATCGTTGTCCTAATACTTTCTCGCTATCCATATATGGACGTTATTGATATATTTGTACCTAACTTTCTCCTCAACAAAATTGCAAACGGTTCTTAATGTATGCGTATCTAGTATACTTAATACATTATTTTAAGTTCGCATAAGATGCAAGCCTTCATCATGATTATTCTACAAGTAAAACAAAACGAAATGCAGTTTTGACAATGAGTCATTTTGTATTATTGTTTTTCCTCTTCCTAACTTCCTGCCAAAGATTCTTCACGTATGTCTTTGACCGGCTGGTAGTTGCTAAGGCATTCTTAAATGCTAAATAAATTGATGTTAATAATATTCACGTTTTTCTATTCGTTCTATCGTAAACATAAGATTTGGTAGAAAGAAAAAAAACGCCGTTTTCTTTCTTTTCTAATTTTCTGCCAAAGATTCTTCACGTATGCCTTGACTTGCTGATGGTTGCTAGCGCCTTTAATAAATTGTAACAAGTTTTCTATTCGCTTAGAAACCCTGTATTTAGCGCTTTATAAATGCAAGCTATTATTATTATTATTTATTATTATCGTTCCATTACCATTATAACATATAAGATTTGCTAAACACGAAATATATCTCTTGCTAATATTCTGCCAAAGGTTCTTCACGTATGCCTTTGACTTGCTGATTGTTGCTAATGCCTTCTGCATCGGTTTCGAGGTGGATGACGCAGAGCCAGTGTTTCTAGCCTTGTTCTCATTGGAGATCCTTCTAAGGATCTACTCTCGAGGAGTGGTCAAATTCTTCGGCAACGCCTGGAATGTGTGAGTTAATGTAGACCATTATATTTAATATAAATTCAAAATAAACAAAGATTGATTATAGGGTATCCCATGGATTCGAACCAGAGACCTCCGGATTGCTAGATCGATGCTCTATATCGATGTTCTTTGTGGACGTGGTGTGGCAAGATTGGTAGAGCGCGCTTTTCGATCGAGAGATCCCGAGTTCGAACCCAGCCCACTCCGCTTGTCCTTCAGCAAGACGATTAATCCACAATTACTGCTCTCTACCCAGGTCAGGTGTATAAATGGGTGCCATGGTCGGGTGTCAATTAGCCTGCTCGCCATTGGCATCATTATGTATAGTATGCTCCCCGGGGAGTTGAGAAAGTACGCAATACTATTGTGTGTATTATTGTGTGGATTTGAACTGTACCTGATGACCATGGGTAATAATATTATTACGGGCGCCTTGCCCTGAAATTGATACGTAGATATGAGCGTTGTAGCAAGAAGGTGGCTCTGTTCTACCATGGGTTGGGATCAGCCGTTGGGGGCCGGTTTGGTCGGGGTAGTGTCATGGCGACGTATCGTACGCTGGTTCGGCAGGCGAGCCGCACCAGTGTTCCGTTGATTGGTTGAGTGCCCGTGTGCACCGGCCAATAGACGCGGTCCGTTGTTGACCTATCAGGAACGCACTCGCTTATGCGAGATTGTGGGTTTTGGAGCCACGGTAGAGCATAAAAACCGATTGTCTACATTAGATTATATCATTTGACAAAGTATTGCAGCGGCATACGAAACGTCATGATCTTTTAGATTCCTAGTTTGACCATACATTGCGAGACAAACGAATATCACTAGCGATATCATTTCCGGTAATATTATTATAGTTATTATTATTATTATACCAACTGAACTAGAAAGCCCATCTAATCATATGGAAAAGTTTTGCACTGAAATTCCCATTAAATCAATTTTCTGCTAAAGTACAAGCTTCATGAATTATTCATGAGCATACGCGGTCTAAAAGTTTGGACTTGTCCATTATCGGAAATAGGTAGATTGCAGTATCTTTCGAGCGGAAATCGCTCTAGATCAGCAGTTTTGTTCTCGATTATAATGAAATAAAAACACTAACGTTACATGATTTTAAACATATTTGATCTCCATAATGTTAAGCGCACACAAAATATGTACGTACAAAATACTGTACATACGTTCACCCACTAATGAATGTAGCAGTCATATTACGTAATCGTCCGATATGCTAATGACCTGCAATGTCTGTGAAGCTTATTCTGTAAGAGCACAAACACCTTCTTAGTTTTTCATTATATCCGACGGCATTTATCAACCAATCCGCATAAGTTTTACATATATTGTAGAATGATTTATTTTTCACAGAATACCGAAAGACCCAGCTTCAGAGGATATTCAGAAGTCGAGTAATAGCCCTTCAAAATGGGCCCTTGTCCTCCCTTGCCATGCAAAACCTTCAATTGCCGTATTAAGTGCGTGTTATCTAATACAAATAAGCCGTGTCCTCGAAGCTGCCAGAAGTTGGTAAAACTGCTTGTCCGACGAAAATAAATACCCAATTTCGTTCAAATTCTCACATGTTATAGAGAGAAATATTAAACATCGAATGCCGAGTGACCCAGATATTGATTGATTTTATTGCCGGGTAACGAGTTCATAAGCCAAATTTACACATAGTGTTAATACGTGCGTGGGTTGGTAACCAAAATATAACCTTACAGCAACGTTGGCATTTTAACCTTAAATTAAACACCAAAGCTAATCAATATACTACGTTACTACAACGTTGGTCTTTAAACGTTCAATTAAACTTCAAAGCTAATCAATAAATAACGTTACCACAACGTGTGTCTTTTAACCGTTAATTCAAGCACCAAAGCTAACCAAAATATAACTTTACAGCAACGTTGGTCTTTTAACCATTGAATTACACACCTAAGCTAATCAATATTGAACGTTACTACAACGTTGGTCTCTTAACCGTTAAATTTAACACCAGAGCCAATGAATACATAACATTATAATAACGTTTGTATTTTATCCGTTAACTATTACACCAGAACTTATCAATATATAACGTTACTACAATGTTTGTCTTTTAACCATTAAATCAAACACAAAAGCTAATCAATATATAACATTACTACAACGTTGGTCTTTTAACCGTTAAATTAAACATCAAAGCTAATCAATATATAACATTACTACACGTTTGTCTTTTAATCGTTAATTCAAGCACCAAAGCTAACCAAAATATAACTTGCCAGCAACGTTGGTCTTTTAACCGTTAAATTAAATACTGGTGCTAATCAATATGTAACGTTATTACGATGTTTATATTTTAACCGTTAAATTAAACACAAAGGCCAATCAATATATAACGTCACTACAACGTTGGTCTTTTAACCGTTAAATTAAACACAAAAGCTAATCATTTTATAAGGTTACTACAACGTTTGTCTTTTAACCGCTAAATTAAACACCAAAGCTAACCAAAATATAACTTTACTACAACGTTGGTATTTTAACCGCTAATTCAAGCACCAAAGCTAATCAATATAACGTTACTCCTACGTTTGTCAGTCTTAACCGTTAAATTTAGCACCAAAGGTAACGGAGATATAACGTTACCACAACATTTGTCTTTTAACCGTTAACCTATGCACCAAAGCTAACAAGTATGTAACGTTACTACAACGTTGTAACGGCGACGGTAACCAAAAATCAACCAAAACGACCATTTGTTAACGTTAGAATAACGTCTACCTGTTATCTGGGAGTATGAGAATAGTAAGTATCGTTTATAATATGACTACGGAAAGGGGATCATATCAACGAATAGAATAAAGAGAGGGTTGCGTATGATGGATACTGCTCAGTAATTGACTTTGCACGTACTCGACAGAAAACGTTGTAACTCTTCCGATCCCCTTTTTGGACCACGAATGTTTAGACAGACATACTATAATCACAGCTTCCAATTTAATTATCAATTTATTACCTTCATTTAGTATCATTTAACTTTATCTGTTAAAGAGTGTGATGAGTTTCTCTTTTCTCCCTCTATTAACATTACAACTGTGGTCTGTGTATTTTGCCCATATTTTGTCCGATCCGCAGTGCAGTCCCCATTCACTTACATACAATTCTTTTTTTGCGCTGCGATAAATCCTTAAACACGCAATCTCCATAGGAATTCCATCGCACAAAAGGGAAAAGTTTTGTCGTCGAGAGTCGAGTGGCGACCACATTTGTGACGTCAGCAAAAGTAAGAATGTTTGCTTATTTTGTAAGCAAAACAAAAGAAAGACGAAATAGTTTATAGAATACGGAAAATTACATTTTCTTACGTAAGCACAAATTCTAAGAACATTTGCTTACTATAAGCAAATGTTCTTAAAAGTTTATGGAATACGGTTTACAGCATTAGCTTACGTAAGCAAGTTTTCTTAGTCAATTTGCTTATTGTAAGCAAGTTTTCTTACAAGTTTATGGAATACAGGCCCTGGTCTAGAAATCCATCTCGGGTTCGAATCCCGGGGAAACCTTATTTTCTTTGTTAATTTGCACTTAATACTTATTTCTGATCAGTTTCCCTCTTTTTGAAATAAACCAATCATATACACGTAGAGGTGGAAATGGCATAGTCAACTGCAAGGTGCAATTATGCACATTTGTTCTCCCTAATAAAACAATTACTTCTACGTCTTCTTGAGTTATCTTTTTAAATTGTTTTATAATACCCTAGGTTCGATTTTGTGGTGATTGGCACTGCTTTGATACTCTACATTATCGAAGTCACCATGCACTGTAAGTGACATTGTTTTTTTTGTTTTGTTTTTTGCTGTTTTGCATCCGTAAAATAAGAACAATCCGTAATATTATAATTAAAATAAAATATGCTTTAAAGGGTGACTGAATTAAAAACGCATGTTGACTTTGGTTGATCTATAATAATGAATACATCACATATCTGTTGACTATTTGATGTACGTTTTTGTCCTATTTGTTATATTATTTTTTATATTATTTTTATCCACCCCTAAAAAAACCAGAAGCTATTCACTTCTGTGACATCACAATACCATTCAACCATCGATCAGCTAGATAAACATAAACAAAAGATATGTTCTCACCCACTAAGTACCTTATTGCATTAGCGTTGGATGTTTTCATTGAAACCCTTCTTTTCATGGTGAGTGGGCATTGTATAAAACATACAATGCTATTTTAAATAGGTGATCAGTGGACATACCAATATCTTTTGTTCATCTAGCTGACTGATGGTTGAATGGTATTATGATGTTACAGAAGTCAATAGCTTCTGGCTGTTTTTTTTAGGGGTGAAGCTGAGCAGGTAGAAAAAATTAATAGAAAAAATAATATACAAAATATGACAAAAATGTACATCAAGTAGTCAACAGATATGTGATGTTTTCATTATTGTAGATCAACCAAAGTCTTTAAATTTTTAAATTTAGTCACCCTTTAAAGAAAAGAAGAGCCCCTAAACTTCGGGGGATCTCCCAGATCACTTTCTGTCCATCACTCGATCCAGTTTGATTTGCCCCAGCACCTATAGGATCGAAAGCCTAGCTAGCTACTGACTCTCGTCACTCTATTCGTAACAATACAGTGATACTGAATATGAATTTCGCACTATACTCCTATTAATTTATATCCCTCATAATCATGGGCGATAGTGTATAGCTTTTTTTTAAAAGAAGAAAAAAAGTGATGGGTGAGGGAAGGATGGTGCATATATTGGATACATTTAATTCAGAATTATGTAACAAATATTTTCTATTATTATTTCCAGTTGCTTGGGGAGCGGCGCTCGATTTTATCTTGGTCCTCATGGTGTTGCGATTAGTGAGGGTCATCAACCAAATCGAAAGGTAAGTTTGAGAAATGTCCCATGATCTCCCCTATACCAGTATGGTGTTAGTGGCAGTTTATAAATGATTTCATAATCGGGTGACAGAGGTCTGTCAATTTGTAATACAATACATAACAAATGTAAGAAATGGCTCTATGATAAGATATCAACTATTATTTGAAGCATTAGTTATAGCAACTTGCTTGGGTACGTTTCCTTATCACATTTTCGTGTTGTGGTATTTCGTTTTGTGGTATTCTCATGATTTTGTGCAATCTTTTGGCTTATCTCCTTTTTTCGATATATAGGGTAAAATCGGCAAAAGAGAATCGAGATCTTCAATCTATAAATCTGACAAAATGTTTCTGATGTTAATACTTCATGATAATTGATTTTTCGAACAGATACCATGTGATCGTAGCGACAGTGATCAATATTGGTTACTCCATCCTCACCTTTGGTTCTGTCTTCTTGGTACGTGTTCACTTTGGTTTCTGTCAGTAAAGGCCCGGGGGTGTTTCACAAAGATGCTAAGTTGAAATTAACTCTAAGTTGGACTTAACTATTATGGAAAGCCATTTGAAGTGTTAGAATACAATATATTCAAAAGTAACAAAGCAAGAGTTTAGGACTTTTCATAAATGTTGCATCAAGAACATGAAATCTCCTTGATAATATTAATGGTATTAATCAACATTTTATGCCTTTGAAAAGGGACATTTACAACAATATTTCAAAGAAACTAGTGGCTTTCCATACTTTTTAAGTCCAACCTAGAGATAAGTTCAACTTAGGATCTATGTGAAACACCCCCTGGTCACATAACACCGGATAGCGTTAACGGATGCCCGATGGAGAGTACAAATTTCAACCCGTTCGTATGCGTTTCTTGTCCGTTCCTTTTCAGGCGATGTAATAACTATGTTGTTTTATATCCTTCATTAATGAAATCCTGTTCAGTGATTGGTTTACATATCGTCATGTGACCAAACATAGTAATGCCCATGGAGAAAAATGTGCTATACCGTGACGTCATTCATGGTATAGTGCACTATACCATGAATGACGTCACGGTATAGAGATGCGTGTTCAACAATTTACTTACAGCGCTAGCGGTGCATTGCATGCACTAGTTTTACGCCGGTGCAAATGCAATGTGTGTAATACGTGTACGGCCGTGTGTGTAATATTGACCGCATGACTCATGTAATATGTTTAGTGTTCCATTGACATTCCATTGACATTCCATTGACATTCCATTGACTTTGTTGCATTTTTGAAAGTGTTCAACTTCTGATTTTACATTTCGCGTTGATTATCGTTTCCTTGTGGATATTTTGATCGTTGCATTGCCATTAGACTGCGTCACTTTTGAAGACGAAATTGACTATTCTACAAACGTGTACAGTTATGATTGGATTACATAATTGGAATTATGTTGGATGACTCTGAATCATCGACTTAAAAGTGACATTTATGGTAAGTGAAAGCATTTTAATATTATTTTTTTTTAAATCATAGGAAGGATATTAAACAAATATATCATGCACTATTTCGAGCCACTAGTGAAATTATGGATTCCTCGGTGACAGAAAAAGCACTGATTTTCTTCGGGGCTGCGCCCCTCGGAAAATAGTGCTTTTCCTGTCACCTCGGAATCCATAATTTCAACTAGAGGCTCTCGGTGCATGGTATATTTGTTTACTATACAGCAGATATTGTCTTGTGCATGAAGCAATGGAGACGACCTTCATCACCGGATAATTTGATTTCGCAAATGATCTATATATTCGTCAGGCATCTGTTTACGCTGTCCGGTGATTTGTGACCAGGGTCCCGATGCAGAAAGAGATACAATCAATTGTAAGTTACGATTGATTGTAAGTCAGTAACTTTGCGCGTTTCAACCAATCAGATTCGCGCATCTAGAACACATGATCTGACTTAATAACTCACCTTTCTATTAACTATACACGTCTGCCTCTGATATTATATGCCCAATAATGTCACAATACTTCTAATAAATGTATAAGTCTTGGCCCCCTCTATATATACTTATCTTTGCTTGAAATCATATGAATTAATTCATACATATTCTCAAACTTTTAATTTTATTGTTGGTTGTTTTTGTTTTATAAATATCCTATGCAGGTGGTATTGTACGTGTTTGCAATAGTCGGCATGTAATATTGAATGCAGCCGTTTGGTTAATCACAAATAATTGATCATTTAAAAATACATACTGAAATTATGTAACACGAAGAAAGTTATTTGTATAACGTATCCCCCAATACTTTTCATTTGTTTTCTCGTAAAACTTATACAAACTTGTAAATACCTGTCACTTAACGTCATCCAGGTGGTATTTTATATGTTTGCAATAGTCGGCATGGAACTATATGCCGGCAAGATCAAGTATTACGGGTACAACATGAACGGCACGACAAACCTGACGGAAGAACAACTCAACTGTGGCAACATGGCGCTCAAGGATTCAGACTTCGTGGGCGACCACTACTGCAACAACAACTTCAACGACATCAAGCAGGCCTTCGTCATCCTCGTCGAGCTCATGATCGTCAACCAGTGGCATGATATCCTTTCCGCAATGTGAACAAAGGGTTTTATTTATCTACTATAGTCCGTTTGGTTTTTCAAGTTTCAAGTTTATTTTCCATTTCCAACAAAAAAATACAAATTATTTACAATGATTAAAGGGATCTAGTAACTTTGTTGAGATGTGCAAAAACTGATGAATGGTTGATGCAATGTATATTGTTGTTATCTCATATGTCCACAGGGTATTGTGTGAAAATTTCAAGTCAAATGGACAATGTATGGCCAAGTAATGAGCGAAAATGCAAAGTGATATTGGGTGATATTCACCAACTCACTGCATTCACTTTGTACAGGGATGAAAATCTCGCCCGGAGATTTTCTTATCTGAATACTTCAATCATACATATCTTTGTAATGAAAGGGAAATTTGAAAAACCGAAAGCTGTCCCATGATTTTATTGTTAATACGAATACAACAAGGTATAAAGGAACCACTAGAATTAAAATTTTATTTTGAGGATTTGGACAATGTTACTAAGTCCCTTTAAAGGTACACTTGAGTATTGGTACTTCCCGAAATGCCCTAAATTGGTTGGTTTTAATTCCATTTGAAAGTTCCTTGAATAAAACATGTAAAATGAGAATCATTCCCTTTCAAATGCTCTCATAGTTGAAAAATTTGATTTCAAGATATTTTATTCATAAGTCTACCGGCGGGGGACATTTTGACTTTTTAGAAAAATTAAAAAAAATGCTTATAGACTACTTTGAAAAAAATAAAAATAGGTTTCTAATGATGATATCTCTATTAAATCATTATTTTAAGAAAATATTAAATGCACAATTTTGTATGAAAAAATGGCTCAAACCAATGAGTTTTTAGAGAGCGCCCTCTTGAGTTGTAACGTCTCTTTTTTAAATGATAACAGGTTTTTACTTAGTCGTTTGTAATTGTGTATACCTTTCGAGCACGGTGGAGTTATAATTATTAGTTTGTACTGTAATGATGCAGGTTTTGGTTACTAAAGGTAAGTTTGACCAATACTCAACTATCCCTTTAAATCATAAGCAACATTTTACAACATAAACAATATACATTATACATGTACAAGACAGTGTACATGTTATTTTTCCATGAGCGCTTATATTATTATATAATCATATGGATTATTAGTTAATCATAAATATCATAGAATGGAAATTAAGAAAACAAAACAAATTTGCTGTACATTTATATTTCCAGTGAAAATGGAGGGGATCTACTAACAAGCATGGCTGATATCGAATGTGGATCCCTCAAAAAAGTAACATTATAACAGATTAAAGACAGTGTCAGTAAAAAAATAAATTAAAAAAATAGTGTGTAATAAAGAATGCATGATTTAGTACGGGCGTATGTTACTGTGTCTACGGAGACTATTCTATCAAAATATAAGACGCAGTATAGAAAATTAGAAATACAAGGTTAGAATGAAGAACCTAATGGGCATTACTTTATACGAGAGACAATTTGGCCCGGATTCACAAAGCAGGTTTGTAGGAGGTTTGTACAAACCATGGTTTATCCATGGTCTACATCTATGGAGTGCTGCTCGTATACAAGTAAAACAATTTCTAATTTCTAATGATATGACTGTTAGTGCTTGCTAACCAGCAAATTTCACCATGTGAGAAGACAAACATTTATTTGGTTCATTTTGTAAATGTGTACCATCAACATTGTTAACAAGTAAGGAGATTACATTCTTTCTCCATCAGTTTACAAATGGCACTCCATAGATGTAGACCATGGATAAACCATGGTTTGTACAAACCTCCTACAAACCTGCTTTGTGAATCCGGGCCAGAGAGAACATAAACATACAAATGGTATGAGTGGGTGTGGACCGCATGACTGAATGAAGGACATTGATATAAAGGAGGAATTAAGAGCATGATGAAGGAGGCCATTAAATCAAAATAATGCGCATATTTTCTAATATTAGCAGTAGATGGGATTAAACTTGCGATGACCTTTTTTAAAAATAAAACACCATTAGGCTGTATATTAATAACCCATATGACAAGAAAGAGAAGAAGCTGTTGAAGAGGGGGAAGAAGAAGAAGACGAAGAAGATGATGATGATGATGATGATGATGATGATGATGATGGTGACGACGATGATGATGATGGTGTTGAGGAGGAGGAGGAGGATGTTGAGGATGGTGCTGGTGGTGTTTTGAATTAATAATAATAATTGATAATTAATGATAAATAATGACATACTAATATCAATCCACCTGCTAAATTATAGTTTCCTTGACTGTTCACACTGATCGCTGAGGGCTACGTGCTGGTCACCAACAGGTGGTCGAGACTCTTCTTCATCGGCTTCCACATCGTCGTCGTCATCGTCCTTGTCAAGTGAGTTTCCACGCATCCGTGTAAGCTGAGGCGGCAAAATCGGGGGGGGGGGGGGGGGGGCTCTACTTTTGAAATTATTTCACCACATATAACCAACCTTTGGGAAAGTCCGCCTTAAAAACAGAAACTTATTATATACTTTTTTTCAGAACTGTCCTCTACCTTTTTTCTCTCAATTTCAGTATGTTAATAGGATTCACCCAGGTAGTGTTTATTGTGGAGTACTGTCAAAGACCCGAGGTGAATATTGAGAATGCTTTCGTTGGGGATTTGGGATTTGGCAATGGGAGGATATATATTATTTTGAGTTTACGGGAGCACTTCTTTCAGTTGCAACAATCATGTTTAACCCTTTAGAAAACGTCCTCTTTTCTCACTCAATTCCAGCATCTTCATAGCATTCATCCTGGAGGTGTTCATGGTGGAATACTCTTTGTCCAAGTCCGAGGTCGTGACCGCCATGGAGACAGTCTTGGCTGATCTTGGTCTCAGCAGACATAGGTAATTATTCATCAATATACTGGGGGTGTTGCACAAAATTACAAAAATATCATATTATCACTGGCATTGAACAGGGTTTCAGGGACGAACAACCGTCACGGGGGTTTCTAGCTCAGTAAGTATAAGAGCACCGGTCTATACCAATCCGGAAGTCTGAGGTTCAAATCATGGGAAAGCCCCATTTTCTTTGCGCGTTTTCATTATTTTTTAATTTTTTAAAAATACAATCGAAAGTCTCTCGTAAGTATTTACTTGTATGTCAGGCACTTACGAGAGGCTCGGCATCTAAATATCTGGATAGGCATACATCTTAATGAATCACATCCTGAACATGTATTTTACGTTTTCATTGTAATTTATTTATTATTATCAGTATTGTATTTCAAGGAAGGAGCAGGGGGTAATCGTCCCTCATGAAGAAATCTTACACACCACCCTGAATTAAATGAAGTTATTGTATTATGAATACTATACTTCATTATTTATCGATCATTTTCACCCGTTTTAAGATTCGCTATGCAAATCATCTCATATACAGTAACATTTTGTTTTATGTTTTTAAACATTGTGCATCGTCTCTTGATACGGCTCTATATCATTTGTTGTTTTTTCAGGGAAGGTTCCGCAATAAATGCTGATGTCACTAATTATGATGTGGAAGCCGGGGAAAAGGGTCCAGATTCTAAAAGAACCAACGTCAAGTTTACAATTAAAAGAGGTGAGTAGATTTGGCCGAGTCGGTGGCGTAGTGTGATCCGACTGATTGTTTGGAGTACCTACACTATTTATATTTATTTGTATTATTTTTATTTCTAAAGTCAAACTTAGGAGGGGATATGGAAAACAATTAGCAAACAAAATATAAAAGCAGTGATCATGTCTTGTCTCGTTAACAAAATGTTGTTTTTCTTGTTTTTTTCTAGGACGCAAGTCAATGCTACGAACTCTCCAGAACATGTTCGACGGTGAGCTCGATGTCGAAGACATCGGTCCTGTCGACCTCGAAAGCATTGAATCGGACATCGTCCTCAGACCCGTCTCTTTGCGTGACTTGGTCTAGTCGGAGGTCTCGACTCCCTTTGCCATTCATTACCTACAGTGGAACCTCGTTATATAGAGAGCTCTGATATACGCTCTTATAATTAGGTAATTTACAGTGGAAAATCGTAATAGAGAACTCTGATATATACGCTCTTATGTAATTAAGTAATTTACAGTCTAACCTCGTTATAGATGACCTCGGGTCATCGTTTTCCAAAGCGAAGGGCGTGGGTTCGATTCCCAAGTCGACACAGATCTGTCTTTCAGCGTGTTACTTTACTGTTAGTCTAATACTATACTAGTAAATGGTTACACCAAATTGACAGAATATCAAGTATCTTAACCTACCTGTATTGATCGTTAACTATTTTGTCCAAGATATATTGCATAATTACAGGTAATGATGAACAAATTTGAAATAAAATGTAACTGATTAACAACGGAGTATCCCGTATCCATAGTTTCGTTATTATTTAACCATGTTTCAGATAATGCAGTGATCAGGAAATGTAGAATAACGATATTTAGTATTTTTAAAATTCCATACTTAAAACGGACACGCACATGACTGTCAACATACACTCGTGGCGCGTCATTATCTGGCTACCTTTCAAACCCGCACAATTATCTTGTGCACAAACTAAACTCCCCAGGGAGTATAGTAGCCGCGAGCAACCATAATCAATTAGGCTCATCAGACTAATTTTCAACAAGATTACAGAATACATACAGGGGTATTAAAGGGATAGTTGAGTTGTGGTAAGGAGAGTACAGTTTTGGTGAAACTGAATTTCAGTAACCAAAACCTGCATCATTACATTACAAACTAATAGTTATAACTAGAAAGGAACAAAAAATTACAAATGACGTAGTAAAGATCATGTTATCATTAAAAAAGAGCCGTTAAAACGTAAGAGGGCGCTCTCTAAACACTCATCGGTTTCAACCATTTTGAATAAAATATTGTGCATGTGATGCTTTGTTGAAATAGTGATTAGATAGAGAAATAACCAACAACTATTTAAATACCTATTTTGTAACTTTTTTAAAAGAGGAAGCATTTTTTTGAATTTTTGACGGCTGGTTCAAAATTCTCTAATAAACCTGGGGCCCCAGGTTTATTACAAATTGTTATATTTATGGATATTTCAGCCGTCTCTGAACCGATTTTGATTAAACAAAGATGATTTTATTATTTAAATATTATGCTCTTTCAAATTTTACACTCAGTTTTTCATTACCTCACAACAACAAAAAGTAGTCTAGCGCCCTCTCTACCAAAACTCAACTATCCCTTTAAAGTTCTCTACAGATTTAAACCGTAAAAGTTAATTATAGAAAAAGATTTACCAACACCACTGATGCATGAGTATAGCCAACAAAGTTATAATTCAGAGTTGTCCCAAAAGTTTTTACATTTCAGGGTTTAGTACAAAATAATAAAAAATAATGTTTTAATTTTTTAATTAAAGTTAAATATCCTTTAACATATCTCAATGATCCTTGATACACGCTCGAATTCATGTCTTTGATGATCATTGATAATTTATGATACCGTATACAATATGCTGGTATGATTTTCTACCATTTCGTTTTTATAAGTAATATATGACAATACACCATGGCTACAAGCACATCGTTATTAATGGGTCTTCACATTCACATACCAACCAAAAATGTACTTACAAGTTATATATACATAACATCCCAAATATCCTGTGGTATAATAGGTTCAAAAGGTTAGGCTACGTGATGGCACATTTCAGGGGCGTAGACAACGGAGGGGGGGGGGGGGGGGGGGGGTGAGGGGGGTGCATCCCCCACCTCACAAGGTGGGGGGATGATGTGTACAATCATCCCCCCAGATTTTAGGAAAATATATTTGTTTTGTGTGTGTGTGTTTGAATGGTGTAGGTGTGTGTGTTTGTGTGTGTGAGTGGTAAACAATATATGAGCTAAGACTTGTTAATTCTAACATTCAAAATCTAATTTATACATCAAAGTTTTCGCTGCGCGCTTCGCGCGCGAACAGATTATCTCAGTTTGTTATGTAACTTGTGTATCTGGGGTGAGTACTTTTTTTTTCTACCGGGCATGTAGTTCCCGTGTGCCTACATCGGCATTGCTCTGGCTGCTTGTGTGACGTGCACCAAATTGTACCATTTCAAGTATATAAATGCAACAGCTTTTAACCGTTATCCCCCTCCCAAAACCTCCCCATATGGCTCTGCCCCAGCCCTCGGTCGCTTCGCTCAATCGGCACTCATTCGTGGCTGTAGGCTATGTTGTTGGATAATATAATGTGGCATTAAATGTGTCCCACACCCTCCCCCTAAATCATAACACGCTTTCCTAGATACAGTCAATCTTACTCCCGAATTTCCTATCTAGGTTTGCACCAGATTGCACAGTTTCAAGTCCAAAAATGCAAAAGCTCCTTACCGTGGGAGGGGGGACACCCCCCTCCCACACCCTCCCCCAAATCATAACACGCTTTACCAGATTTCCTATCTAGGTATGCACCAGATTGCACAATTACAAGTCCAAAAATACAAAAGCTCCCTACGGTGGGAGGGGTAACACCCCCTCCAACACCCTCCCCCAACTCAGTCGCTTCGCTCCCTCGCATTATCTCACTCTCACCCGGCTCAAAGTTGGCAACCCTGTGAGTGTGGTTGGGCATGAGCCCCTGCACAAAACAAATCGTGAGCCCCCTTAGGTCTTTGCCCAATTTTGCCCTAATTCCCTCGGTCTCGAAACATTTTGGCAGGTGGTCTCGGCCGGAGAAAAATTTCATACCCCCCAGGTGTAAGAACCTGTCTACGCCACTGGCACATTCACTTGGCAGGGAGGATGAATAGGTTTCTCAACGTTGACTCTAACAACTTCAAAGTCCTCGTCTTGAGCTCGTTCCGAAACCATATTACATTTGCTACTCGAATGTATAAACTATTATAAACGTATATAAACATGATAAACGAGTAGTCATTGTAGCGTACAAAAGTGGGGTTAAACGATAGACATGGTAGCCTAGCATACTGTGTTGATGTTTTGATGTAGTTGGAATATGAGCGTATCATAATAAGGAAATAATGATAAGAATTTCAGGCCCGTAGCCAGGATTTTCCAAGGGGGGGGGGGGGGGGGGGTGCGTAATTTACCAAAACTGGACCAAGACCGATCGTGGCCGAGACCACTGGTTTAGATAAAAAGTGGAACTTTCTGAATTTTAGGGGGGTGGGGGGTGGGGGGGGGGGGGGGGGGGTGCGTACGCACCCAACGCACACCCCTGGCTATGGGCCTGAGGTTGGATTGCACAACCGTTTAGCTACTCACCGTTTTAATTAACTCCAACACAATATTCAGAATGTTTGTCCCGGGTTTAAAATTAAATGTTCCCGTTGTTATTGCAATACAGGATATTATCTGATTCAGCCTCTTGCAATGTTAGCAAATGAACATAAAGCGCTACACGTGAGACTGAAATTAATGTCCTTCTTCTTTTCTCCGCTTTTATTATAATTCACAAGTTGCGACGCAAAACAATGCGAAACTGCAGTATTATAATTGGTACCATGACATTGCCGTTTGGTATTTGTGTTGTATTATTCACATTATTCACGTCATTTGAATACACATAAATTAAATATGAAAAGCAACTCGTACGCTTTGATATTATGATAACCATACACCGTGAAAAGCGCACGTAAATTGTCATTGAAAGGAGTCCCTGACACATTGCCTTGTCTGGTACCAATTACTAGTAACTGTAAATGTGATATTTTTTTTGCGAACATCGTAATTTCCCGACATCATTTCTTTCCAGGCTTGTTTGTACAACTGTTGACAGTCTGCAGCTAGCTTTACAAACTCGACATCCGTACAAACGAGCTCCCAAACGAGTTAAAAGTCCAATATTAATATAAACCGCCCGATGCTAAACACAATCAAAAGTTTCAGGACCATAAGCTGCAAATAATCCCACATTTCTTTATTTAGCTTCTGATGTGATAAAATAATTATAAACTTTATAATACTTATTATAGTACTTTAAGTATGAAGTTTTATCAGCTTGGAAATCAGCCAGCTATATATATTATTTTACACAATGATACCGGTGTAAAAATGGGATTGGCTAATTAAAGTACATTTAATCCCAACAGATTTGAAAAGTTTAAACGTTTGTGCAAAAGTAAACTTATATTAAGAGGGAATCGAAACAAGTATTCCTGCGAAATTACATGATCATCGGATAAAATGTATCAACTTCGGGCATAATAGAAAATAGGAGAACTACCTAAGCCTCTGTCCGGCCCACCCACTCCCCACAAACGCACACTTTCCCTGCAATAATGTGGCCTAACCCTAACCCTAACCCGTAAAGATTCAATAATTGATGGACACCTTAGTCGGGTGCTCCTACTCCCTTTACCCTCTCGCCCTATTATGTCGCGAATAGAGATGATTTGTCACTATGTTTAACAGGATATAAACCAAAAAAATGTTTTAATGGGGGAAGGGAACACAGTCCCCCTGTGCCCCCCCCCCCCCCCCCCCAGTTTTGCCACTGACTAGAAAAGTACTCTATTCTCCATCCATTCCCTTCTTTTCTCTCTCCCCCATGTATACACACCGCTCTATCAATCCATGTGCAATCAGTCAATCAATTTATCTTTATATCTATCTATTATGAATATATTTATCTGCATATATATCTTCAACCCATCAATCGATCTTTCCCTCTATCTCCTAATTCCTTTTCACCTTTTCCCGCATGATTTCTTCTGGCTGTTTTTGTTTGTTTTGTTTAAACTTTGTTTTAAATAACTTTTTCAGGTTTTCTTTTCCCCAAACAATTTTTCCACTGACATTTTAACCTCTGACATTTTTCCCACTGACATTTATCCAGACATTTTTACCTCTTACATTTATTCTACTGACAATTTTACATGCAACCATATGTTTCATACAAAAATTACCTTCTTCAGATCATACTACTTTGCAATAAACATTGCAATAAGAATAAATCAAATATCCAATAAGTAATTGAGGCCACCAGTTCTGCTACTTTTTGGGCATAGTTACTTCTACATAATAATGTTGTTGATTTTGTTTTTATTGCACCCTCGGTCAATTATGCTGAAATGCTGAGAACATTTGAAGAAAGAACTTTTAAAATATTAAAAAGCAGTGAGTTGTACCTGCTTAGTAAAATTGGTATTGTGTTTCATCTGAGTGTGTGAATATACAGAGTGAGTCAGAAAAAAATGTCCCATCTTTTAAAAGTTGTCTTGTTTGAAGTATGAACATTTAATCATGGGTTTTATGATATGTCTTGGTAGAGTTATCCTCCCAGCATATTTCGGTACCATTTTCATTTGAATCTCTGCACGCATGACTGAACATCAGACAATCTTTAGAAAACTGCAAAATCACACTTGCACCAAGTGGCTGGGTGAGGAATATAACAAATGGTGAAGGAATTTAATAACTTTTACTGCTGGGACACCGAACATTGGGATAACGGCGGCATAACCCTTGCAAAACCGGCGGCATAACCCTTGTTACACTCTAAGTTCTAAGTTCTTGCATACTTGGTGACCAAAAATTATCTCTGTTGCGGAGTGAACTGAAGACGAACCATACTTCCAGTACTTGTCCTACTCAAACAGGGCTCAACATAATTAACTGCTGCCAAATCAGGCAAGCCCTTTGGTGACAAGAACAACAATAGCACAGATATATGCATTTGTAAATTACCAACAAAAGACATAAACGAGATTCATTTTTATTTTTATTGTACCAACGTATTGAGATAGCACATTATATTTATGTGCACTTGATGATGATGATGGTGGTGGTGGTGGTGAATGTGTTAGGGGAAAGATTGTCAGGAAATTGCTGCTTAAATATTCAGCGATCTTGTTAAAAATCAAAAGGGGAAATGTTAACACTGCATTATGAAACAATGTTTACTGTACGTGTGTGTGTGTGTGTGTGTGTGTGTGTGTGTGTGTGTGTGTGTGTGTGTGTTTCTGTCTGTGTGACTGTCTTTGTTCAAAACACTGTTCCACACCCAACCACTTGGCGCAAGTGAGATTTTGCAGTCTTTTAAAGATTGTCTTTTGTTCAGTCATGCGTGCAGAGATTTAAATGAAAAGAGTACCAAAATATGCTGGGAGGATAACTTTACCAAGACATATCATAAGACCCATGATTAAATGTTCATACTTCAAACAAGACAACTTTTAAAAGATGGGACATTTTTTCTAACTCACTCTGTATAGTGCATATTTAATGCATGTTCCGCGTGTGTATACATGCATACATGTCGGCCTTTTTAAAAAAGTTTTAAGACCAAGGACAAAGCGCACAAATTTTGTATTTTGAACAGTTATCCACTGAATGTTTTTCTAATATCTTCAGAAATGTCAATTTTAGTAGAAAATATGTGGGCGTGTGTATATGGTGTTTGTGTTTGTGTGTGTGGGTGTGTGCGTGTATGCATATGTGGTTTTTTCTTGGGCTAAAGGGGGGGGGGGGGCTAAAGGAGACGTGAGGAAGTAGCATGTCTTAGTTCCTTTCATCTTTTGTTATAACCTCCATTATGTTTATTCCATGGAGTCAGTGAATTGAATATACAGTTGATATGTAACAATTATTTTACTTTCTTTCATTAGAACTGTAATTGTTCTATTCTCTGTTTATGAATAAGATGTTAACATTGGACATATATTTTTTTTTTGCATATTCGTATGAAGTATAAATGCTGACTAATAATAAAGAATATGTCAACTATTCTTTTTTTTATTTGGATTATAATCGCACTCAATCAAAATAAATACAAACTGATACACGTATTATTTGCAAATTGTTTATTCTTGTACATATTGAAAGTCACAAAGAACATCAAAACATTCTCTTATTGAATTACCTATAATGAAAAAAATTGGAAATTATATCAATAATTAAATTAAGATTGATAAATTGTTTAAGTACAACTTGTGCATGACGGGTACAATTGAAATTTATATAATTATGAATGACTCTTGTATAAATTTATCATAGAAATGTTAGAGGGAGTGGCACAGAGTGAGAGGGAGGATGCGAAAGAGACGGAGTGTGACAAGGTAAGCAAGAAAGAGGGTGGAGGGGGATACATGGAAGGGATAGGAGAGAGCGAGTGGGAGAGGAGAGAGACTCTGTAGAGAGGGGGAAGGTGGGATAAATGGTAGAAAGAGAGAAGGGGAGAGGGGAGGAGGGGGAGTTGGAAGGTGGAGGATTTTACCGGGTGTGAACAATATAATTATGATGCCAAATCAGATTGAAGATGACCGATTTGTTATTGTGTCGGTTCATGGTAACAGGCGAACTTTCTGTAACAGGTCAACATCTGTGCAAGTTTCAATGTATTTCAAATTGTGTTGCTCGATCTGAACACTTCATTCTTAACACGATTCTGTCTTGATGCAGTAGAACTAGAGATAGTGTGTATAAACCACCTGTCCGAAATATATTGCGTCACAATTGCAACGTCATTCAGCATGTTCACTGTAATTGGTCGCAAATTATATCGTATACACATACATATAGTAGACATTATTGTGGCCAAAAAACGTCATATGTCACCTTACTTTATTTAAACAAATTTTCATGAAACGTTTACTTTTTAGTCTTCAGAAGAAAGAGTTCTGGCAGTTTAATACAAATCAACTTACAAATTGTTATGATTTTCTGTCTTGATCATGATCATAATAATGACAACAGAGACCATCATATTTATTACAAAAACATTGATTATGTTCTTAATTAAGTAAAATGCGTGCCATATAATTATAATCTGTATACTTCTCAACCACTAAATATAGAATATCACTTCAAATTAAATGTAAAAGTATGCGAACATACTTTACAGCAGTAATGCTCTTCGAAATTATTAGATCTTCAGTCTAGCTTCATACATCTCATTGTAATACTTCATGGCCTCGTCTGCACACCTGATGACGTCAGGGGTCAGCTGATCACGATCTGGCATGTCACTTGGGGGTAAGAACTCACTGCTGGTGATCGCTCTCTCGAAAGCGAACGTCATGTTCTCGACAAAACCTTCCGCAAACAATTTCCACTTCTTTACGACGTCGGTGGACGCGTTCCATTTCAGCATCGACTCATCAAAGGGCAGGCCAACGGCTTCGCAGAACTTCGGCAGAACTTCGGCAGGCTTCGCCAGGAGATCGCTGCTGTCGATGACGATCGGGGGTCTGTCGGACGTCTCTCGGGCGTACATCCAGACGTCATGTAGTTCTCTAAAAAGGACCCCAGTTGGATCGGCGTAGGGGAAGTCTCGCCCGATGTCGAATGTCTGCTCATCGGCGGCTTCACCTTCCAGTATACCCAGACTCGATAGCAGTGGGAACATTGCCTTTCTGAAGGACGCGAAGACACTCAAAGGGTGGCGGATCAAGAAGGCATGTGTAAACCCTTTTGGAAAGAATCTGAATCGGTCTCGGTCGATAGCACAAGCCATGTCTTTCACAAAGACATGAGGACTCTCTGACTCTTCGAGGAAGCGTTTGAGTGATGCGAGCCTGTAACGTGGATAAGCACAAGTAATTACGATATGTTAGACAAGAGTGTAGTATTTTTACAGTCCATAGTAAGTATTTTCCGTATACGCTCGACGCTCGTACATAATCGTTTCAAGAATTATATGTAAACGTTAATTTGTTTTTCTAGACGCGATGACGACAGGCCACCACGTGACATGACAATAAAATCATTAAAGATCTAGAACACATTAAGATCAAAATTAACTTACGAGAAGTACTCAGGATTCGCCTTGCACTTGCATATCATATCGAAACGACCGGCAACTTGCTGATAAACCTCCTCGTTGCCTTCATACTTGCAGGAGGATGGTATGTCACAGTTGAGCTTAAATTTGCTCACTTCGGTCGTAGTAGCGACATGGCTGAAGTAGTAAGGTTCAAACCACACGTCGTTGCCTTCGACTGCGCTGAGACACTTGGAGAGCGCGGTGGAGATGGTGCGAGGTACGCACCACAAGATGGTTCGGCTCCTGCCTCCGACACCACCGCTAGTATCGTGTTCCTTTCTAACACCTCTGCCGTCATTGGAAGCATCAGCCGTTGCAGCCATATCTGCAAGGGGAAACGTACAACATCAAAGCCTTAGTCGCCTAAATAGAACTAAATTTAATTTTTAAAGATGAACGAGGTACGGTCCTAGACCACATAATTTAGTAGTCAAATGACGAATTATATAGGGGCAGAATATTTGGTTTTCTGATCAGTTTACCAGGGATCCACGGAACTGATATGGACTTACGAACAAATATTTACGAGGGGGGGGGGGGGGGGGCTTAGCCAATGACGTCCGCCAAAATTTCATCCTTCCCGTTTTTCAGCCGTAAAAAATACAAATACATAAAACACATACAAACCTTCACCCCTTCCTGCCCGAATATTGGAATTTGAAAAACCTCTCGGGGGGGGGGGGGGGGTAGAGTATTACGGCCTGAGCCCCCTCTTTGTACGCCTGTGCACGGATCTCTGCTTATCACTTCCGTGTACATTACAGAGAGTAAACGACATTAAGAACATTATAGCTAATCTCTGGACTTTGACACAAGGCCACTGCTTATATAGTTCTTGTAAAACACAAAAATATACATACAAGCATTCTACAGGGAATTTATGTGGTAGAGCGGAGGGGGAGGGGGCAGCCCCCCTTTTGATACAACATATTAAACAAAACTTCGTATTAATTTAATACAGGCCATGCCTCATGGACACGGGTGTGAATATTTTTGCCCAAATCTTGTCATTCCCATCTGCACCATACTGTTGCTCCACAGTACGACTTTGTACAAAATATGATTTTACCGTGAACTACGATGATTCTCCTTAAAAAAGTGGTATATGTATGGTTTTTGCCCCACGATCATATGATTTTGTCAAAGTATGAAGTGTATTTACCCATATATTGGTTTCAAAACTCTTGGGTTACAACAACATGGTCTCGCCCCCGTCGTATACTCCTATGCATATGCCCCCCCCCCCCCCCCAACCCTCACCATGATATAACACACGTATCTAGTCATGATAATAATGTACATGTATACAAAAATTGTGGCAGTCATATACATGTACATTTATATTTTTTCTCTGATTTATCGGAAGGTTATGTCAATAGCACTTACATAATCATTGATTATTGACCGTACTTATAGTCAGTGCAAATTGTATTTTTATTTTGATAAAGCGCATCATTCATTTGCAAATAGCCCACGCGGAACAATGCGGAAGTAAAACCAAACAAAATAATCTTCAAAGAAACGTTAGCCAGAATAAGTTGAAACCGCCAAGAGAGGACTACAATTTGATTAAATGCTAGTCGAAGCTTTTCGAGACTTTTCGATTTTTATAATCATGACAACATTGAGACTTAGTTCATTTCGGAATGACGAACTATACCTGAGTAACAGACTTCCGCGAAAAACAAACTTCAGGAATAAACAACCTTTGGACTAAATTAACGAACGATCAATCATTTCAATATCAGATAGTCCGGATATGAACCTAGTATAGGTATTGTACACATTTGGGCTATCGAACTTTTGAATAGCGAAACTTTTGAATAAGGACTAATCATTACAGAACGTTGCCGGTTTTATAGTAACGAACGTTCGGAATTATGCGTGTTTAGTGTTTACAAAGAACATTCAAAATGATGTATCTTTTTAATAACGAACGATCGCAATAAATAATGTTCGGAAGTCGGAATAATAAACATTTTGAATAACGATCGTCCAGCTTAGCAAACGAACGGATCAATGTAAGCCCGGAACGCTCGGTATGGGATCACTGCCTTTCGGACTAATGAAGTACAACCATTAAACGAATGCAAAGTGTGTAAATGGATGATCCACGGAAGCACATTGACAGTTACATGTCCAGAGACAAGCTTCGTCCGTCCAGCTACGGTGGAATTCCTGACTCGCCCAGAGAAAGTCGTAATCATGGTAATCGTCATCTGAAAAGTTTCACGGCTGGTGTGAAATCTTTACGACTGCCGTCCAGGGAAAATCCCCCATCGACATCGACCAATGAAAGAGCAACCGATATGGATGATGATGGTAATTTGGTCCTGGACAAAGACGGTCGCTCAATGGGGGCGACAACGCCTCAGTCAGGAGTGGTCGAATCCTTCGCGGTGATAGAAGTCGATGTAAGCGTCACACGCCCTTCATCCATGCCATCCGATAGTGTTGATCCAGAACATGGCGACGAATCAGACACATCTTTCCATCAACGCACAAACCCTAAGGATCTCATGGGAGCAATAGGAAGCGGAGACGTGGAGGAGAAAGTTACCGCCGGTGTACGACTTCTGAATGAAAGTGAAGATGCTCCGACGAAATGCGTTCAAGTTGACAACGGGACAAACAACCATGCGTTCGTGTCCACTGAAGACGAACGTATGGACACTCGACATCCTTGTCCATCGCAATCTTACGATCACCAGCAATCAGATTCTTCAGGAGTCGGAGCAGTGGCCAAGCTGGATAGTATTCTTACATACCCACAATGTAATGTAACTAACGATAACAGCCAAGGTACACCCCCGGTGACCTTTGTTATGAGGGAAGAGGACGAGATGGATGAAAAGAAGGAGGAAGAAATGAAGGGCGAAGTGGAGGCGCTGGAGAAGAAGGAGGAGGAGGAGCAGTGGAAGGATGAACAAGAGAAGAATGGGACGGCAGTGAAATTAGAAGAGGACAAAGAAGAAAGCGTGTTGACCAAAAAGGAAAGAGGTGATATACATGTACATGGAGTTATGAAAGGGAGTGCTTCTCCCGGATTTATCCATCCTAGATTCAGGAAAAGAGGTACGGACATTTCTCATCATGAGCCGTCATCAACATCTCAAGAGACCACGACTGAAAGAAACGGACGTCATGAGCTGGGGAGTTACCATAGCAACGACACTGTCACGAGCAGTGAGGATAGAAGGAGGCACTGTGCCTCAGTGCACTTTGCGGAAGATGAGCAGGTATTGGTTTCAATTTTATCTATTTAAATAGAAATTAGATAGAATCGTCCAACTTTAGGGAAACGCCCATGTGTTATATCGTAGATTAGTAGGTTCAAGCTTCACTATAAAGATGACTGACAAAATAACACTATTAAGAGAGTACAGAAATAAGGTGTGGTTGCTTCAAGCATTTAATGCAGACTCCCTGGTCAAGCAGCATGTAGCATATATCAGTACAAGCACATGTAAAAGTACAGGCACATAGCAACAGCAGTATTGTCATGAATACAATAGGACTGGTGGAGTGTATAGAGAATGCAGGCAATGTGCACTCTGGCATAGCCTAGCTATTTGGGGCACATGCTCTAGTAGGACAAACAATAGGCATGTGGCATAAAGAGGTTACATAATAAGTTACATTACATGTCGAGACACAACATTCTCCTCCCAGTTGAAATTGAGTTCAACGCACTGATCAATTGTTTTCAAACAGTTTACAACTTGATCAGTGTTTATGTTTACATTTCAAGATCATGTTTAGAACAGTTTACAACTTGATCAGTGATTATGTTTATTATTTCAAGATCAAGTTATTATAAAATTTATATCTTAAATAAGTTTTAAAGGCCTCCAATGTATGTAGTTACGTTAACAATAACCTAATTTTAAACTCATTCTGTAAGCAATAAAACAAGCATTTTTTAAAATCTTGCATTTGCTTTTAACCATTTTGCTTGAGAATAAATGGTGGTGTATGACTTAAGAAAATACCAACAACTTCATCAATCAATATTTACGTTTTCTGCATATAATATAATGAATGTCCAACTTCAAACATTCTTAATTTTTCTTCAAACAAAATGTAATTTCCTTTGGTTAACCTGTCAAAGAACTATACATACATTTCAAGTAATACACATCTCAGTAACTTCTTGTTTCTTTACAAGATCCATATATCACCTTGGATACTTTATGCAATGTCAAATTCAAATTAGCTACCTGTTTAATATCTTACATAGTCTTTTAGGTGACTTGGTTCTTTTCGATTTCTAGCACTCCTCCTTACACTTTGCTTTCTACCCCTTTCTTCTTCGGAGACTTGTCTTTCTGTCTCTTCCTGGTTCTTAGTGTCAACAGTGCATGGAGACAAATGAAATGCATTCCAAATTATATAATCATCTAATTCATAGGTTGCTTTACCTTTTTGTTTAATAATTTTTCGAGGTTGTCCAAATTTCCTTTCACCCTTTTGAACATGTCTTTGTTTTCTGACTTTTACTTTGTCTCCAACACAAAATCTTGGTGTACGAGCCTTCCTTTTCTCATCTGTGTACACTTCAGACTTTGTTTGTTTTTGTTTGACCTTTTCTTTGACAACTTTCAGTTTGTTTTTCTCCATCTGCACTGGCATTCTACCCTGCACATCTAACTTTGTTCTCATTTTCCTACCATGGAGCAATTCTGATGGTGAGAGCCCTGTTGTTTGATGGGGTGTAGACCTGTACGCCATCAATAGTTCTAGAATTTTCTCTTTCAAAGACCTCTTTCCTTCAATCATGGCATTTTGTATGCATGATTTCAACACCCTATTGAAACGTTCTACTTCTCCGTTTGCACGTGGATAGTACAGGGATGATTTGACATGAGTGATACCATTTTGCTCCAAAAATTGTTCAAACTCGTGTGACACAAATTGCGGCCCATTGTCTGACACCAACTGGGTCGGAATTCCTTCTCTAGCAAATAGTGATGTGAGTACTCGAATTACTACTCCGGACGTTACACTACTACACAATGCTACTTCAGGCCACTTGCTGTGGTAGTCCACTACTACAATAGCATATCTCTGATCCTGAGGTGCATTTTCAATTGGCCCTACAATATCAATGGCAATCTTTTCCCATGCCGAATCAGGAAATTCTACAGACTGCAATGGAGCACTGTGTGTGCTGTGTGATTTGTCATTTTCTTGACATGTTACACATGACTTGACTTTCTCTTCTACTACCCTGTCAATGCCTGGAAACCAGTATGTTTCTCTCAACCTTTGTTTTGTACGCACAATACCCTGGTGTGCTGAATGAGCGAAGTCTACAAACTTAGCTTGTAGGGACAATGGAACTACTATCCTACCCCCTCTCATCCACAAATGTGGATGGTGCCGACGCCAACCCAAAGCAAACTCTCTTGAAACGATACAATCCATCATGGGTGATGAATGCTGTGAGGTCACGACTGGCTTCATCCAACTCGAGCTGATGATACGCGGATGCTAAATCCATCTTGGAAAAAACTGTAGATCCTTCTAGCTCAGAAAACAGCTCTCCGATATCCGGTAATGGATAACTATCAACAACTATTGCCTTATTCACTTCGCGCAAATCGACGCACAATCGGATATCACCTGACTTCTTTGCGGCAACAACAATGGGAGAGATCCACTCACTAGAATCGATTTTCTCGATCACGCCTTCCTTTTCGAGGCGTTTTAACTCTTGCGAAACTTGATCCTTCACTGACAACGGTAGACGTCGTAGCTTCTGCTGAACTGGAAAATGATGGCTTTTCACCTTGACGCGATGCTTGAAGTTTCTCGCTTTTCCTAAGCCTGGCTCGAACAACGGACGAAACTTCGGCGAGATGGGCACCTCGCTGTTGACCTCTTCAACGCAATCCCCGTCAGCTTGAACAGTGCTGCCTTGGATTTGAAGATCCAACTTGCTGATGAGGTCCATTCCTAGGAGCATAGACCCTCGATGAACGACGTAGAACGTAGCCTCAACTTGTCGACTGCCCACTTTAGCTGTGGTGTGGAATGTTCCAAGAACGGGAATGTCTGCTTTTGAGTAATCAGACAACTTTACTCTTGAAGGCTGTAGCGCTTCCTTTACAAAGTGTTTCTCGTAAACGCTGTTGGGAATGATAGAAACACTTGAACCCGTGTCGACTGTCATTTGTAAGTCAACGGTTCCTGCGATCTGCACGGTGCACTTGATTGAACTGGCAGGGTTTGTGTTGACAGTCAAAACTTGCTGCGACGCGTTTACAGTTAAGACTCCCGATTTGTCTTGAACTTCACGAATTTTGCGTCCTGAACGACAAACTTTTGCCCAGTGTCCAATTTTGTGACATTTTAGACACTTTGTGCCTTTCGCTTTGCATCTGCTGTCGTATGTAGCATGGTTTATACTACCACAGTTTCTGCAACCATCTTGTGTTTTCTGTTCTTTTTCGTTTCTGCCCTTTCTTCCCTCCGAATTCTGTTTTCCCCGCGGTTTCTGCATGTACAACTTGTGAACGCTCTGATTGTGACTTTCTTGTCCTTGCGTCATCGCCCTGGAGTCTCGTTGTGCGTCTTCGATGCATCTGCTGCAGTCCAGCACTTTCTGAAGAGTCAAATCAGGTTCAAGTAACAGTCTTTCACGTATTCGCGGGTTAACACATGCTTCTACAACCTGGTCGCGAACCATTTCATCTTTCAGGTTACCAAAAGCACAATGTTTGACCAGTTCCTCCAATGCGGTAACATATTGCGCAACAGTCTCATCAACCCTCTGCCTGCGTCGTCTGAACCGGTATCTTTCAGCGACCACATTAATGCGAGGTACGAAGTAGGCTTCAATCGCTGCCAACGCCGTCTGATAAGCGTTTCCAGCCGGGCGTGAATCGGAAGATGTCACAGCACCAGTGTTCAAGGAGTAGAAAATTCTCTGTCCCTCTGCTCCTAAACAATGTAACAGAAGCGCCTTCTTCCTCTCGGGCTGAAATGTATCGCTACCTGAAGCTAATAGGTAGTTTTCAAACTGCTGCTTCCATAATGGCCATGTAGTCGGTGGTTGACCAGGATTTTGTAAGAAAAATGAGGGTGGAGGTATTGAAGACATTTTGGCAGAAAAAACTAAAATAAAGTCAGTAATGAAACTCAGCAGTCATTAAGTAAAACCAGCATCCTCGTCGCCAAATATGATGTTATATCGTAGATTAGTAGGTTCAAGCTTCACTATAAAGATGACTGACAAAATAACACTATTAAGAGAGTACAGAAATAAGGTGTGGTTGCTTCAAGCATTTAATGCAGACTCCCTGGTCAAGCAGCATGTAGCATATATCAGTACAAGCACATGTAAAAGTACAGGCACATAGCAACAGCAGTATTGTCATGAATACAATAGGACTGGTGGAGTGTATAGAGAATGCAGGCAATGTGCTACCTTGTGTTACCTTGACGACATCATCGTGTACGGTAAGGACAAAACTGAACATGACAAACAATTGAACATTGTACTCACCAAACTGCAGAACGCTGGTTTGCGTTTGAATCCTAGTAAGTGTGCACTCTGGCATAGCCTAGCTATTTGGGGCACATGCTCTAGTAGGACAAACAATAGGCATGTGGCATAAAGAGGTTACATAATAAGTTACATTACATGTCGAGACACAACACCATGACTCTCATGTTTAATGTACCTAATTTACATAAGCTAAATTAAAAAGCATGTCCAACTTGGTTATTACACTTTCCAAAACGATATCTTATCTCGCACATTTAACAGTGATTTATTAAACTAGTGATTTGTATTGGTTAATAAAAAAAAGTACAACAGAGGAGATGGAAACCTATATAGTGAAAACCAATGTCTCTTTTATACGCATTTCAAAGTTGAGAGAATTCTCAATCCGCATTATACATAACACATGAAAAAATACCATTACAAATTAGATTTATATCTCATTTCTCCTTTTTACACTCGAACTTACATCTACATTATTTATCGTCAGTTTACTTTTATAACAAGCAAATTAAATTACAACAGACAAACGAAATCATTATCTCGTATTGTTCCTTGCTCCAGGACATAAGCCAAGGCGGAGAATCAGTCGGAGATGAGATCCGCCATTCAGAAGCCGAATCTAGACAATATGGACAACCACTTGGTAGCGAGACAAGTGAACATGTAAGTGAAAAACCCATAAATCTTAGTCAGGAAACCTTAGATAGCCTTTTGTATCCTAGGTATGGTAATGCCCATATAAATAATACATAAGATATTAGGTTCCGGTAGCAAGGAGTTAATACTTTGTTTACGACCAAGCAATAACATAGTATATGTGGAGGCACAGCTTATAATATTATTGTCTGCCCATTGCATAAATCAGGAGAAGGGAAATTCTCCTCACACCAACTTAACTTAAAAGGTGACTAAATTGCAAATGCATGTTGACTTATGTTGATCTGTAATAATGAATACATCACAAATATTTTGACTTTTCGATAGACTGGGTTACTAATTGTGGCGAGTCTGTTTTCAATAATCCAGCAAAATGAAACAATCCGTGGTTGAGCTTAGTTTTATAAAACTAATAATACAACAGTCTTATTATCGTACATTGTGTAAATGCATGGACTCTCGGCTATGTTAGCTGTGCGCATGCGCACTCGGCGTTGCCTCGTGCACATCGCACAGATAACATAGCCTCGAGTGCAATGAATTTACACAATGCACTCTAGACAGTGTATTATTAGTATAACATTATGTTTTTCACAGGTCCTATGAATGGTACAACAAAGCACTTCTGCGATGGACACTGTATCTTATCATGACCCTCAACCTGTCCCTCGCCATCTTTGAAGAACCAGCCGTTGGGAATCTCGGCATACCCTACTGGGTTCGTGTTCTCCTATGAATATTATTCTGCCTTTGATACTTTGCACAAACTACATCATGTACATTGTAAAAAGTTAACAAAACTAACATAAAGTATCGGTAAATGAAATCTAATTCTGTGATATCCGCCTTGCCTGTGGTGCTATGTTATCTGATCTTGTGACGTAGCGATGGGGGGCACGGAGGGTTGGGGCGGGGGAGGGGGGGGGGGGGAGGGGGGTTACGTGCCCCCACTTATTTGACAAAAACAGTGAGTGTGCTCCCAATATTTGACGTGCCTCCAAATCAGTCCGACCACGCCTCGCCACTATCATATACGCAATAGGTTGCATCCTGTGGTGGGATGAGAGTAACATTGCAACAAATCTATAATAACTTAACGTATTTTAGTTATGAATAATTAGTGAACATGTAAATTTCAACGGGATTATTCTCCATCCCTGGCATTATAGGGCACCGTGATCATCATGATCAAGGGCGTCGATTTCTTCTCGCCATTGGGGAGATGATACGTAATTTTGACAATTTTTGTCGAGGGAGCAAAGCGACAACCCAGCAGCGTGCCCGGGGTTTTATGACTGAGGTTTTATGATTAAGTGGTGTACATTGCAAGCATCGTGTTATGAGGAGGGCTTTGGAACTTAAGCCTCATAGATACATAGATTGCAAGCATCCTGATGGAACCCTGAATAGAATCAGTCAAGGTATACCCACGTTGGGAAACTTATTGGGGGTCCAGGGGGTGGAGCCCCCGGAAGCTTTGGGATTTGTAATATCCAGAAATAAAGATGTTCAATGTTCAATGTTCAATTTTATTTCATTTTCAACAAGAAAGTACATATATTTACAATGAATAAGTCACAACAACATTTTTGAAATTATAAACAATAAATTATAAACATTGTCAATCAAAATTTCTGTTTATATAATTATTAATTAAGATACAATGAAATTTTGAAATTTTGAAATAATCATGTAATGTAAGCGGAATCAGAAAGTAAATGAATGTTGCTGTACGTTTAGATTTCAAGTGAAAATGGAGGGATCCACTAAAAAGCATGGCTTGTAGAATGTGGAATCCCTCAAAAATTAATGTTATACAAAATAATGAAAGTATCAAATGCGGAAAAAATACGGAAAAAATCAAAAACGGAAAAAATATGAATAAGAAAAAACAACAACAACAAACAAACAAACAAGATAGCAAATATACAGTGTAGTATTATTATAAAGAATGTAATTATTACAAATCTGTTTGATAAGGATTCAAAATAATGTTGTGCCTACGGAGACTACTAAAGAGAACATGTATGAAAGAATAGACGCAGTGTGGAAGCATACTTGGACAAGATAATGATGTACAAAAGATAATGAAACATAGAAGGTACGAATGGAATGAGAGGGTATGGACCTGCAAGACTAAAAGACAATGTATACAATAAAGACAATGTATAAAATAAAAACTTCATACAAATTAAGAGAATAAGAATTATATGTTGTCTATAAATAAATGTAAATAGGAAATACAGTTAACTATTGGTTAGTTAGTTAGTTATATAGTTAGCTCAATTTATTGGGCATAGAGAGAAGTCCTGAATAAAACTATTCAATGAGTACAGGGCCGGGACTGGGTCAAATAACCTTAATGGGGGTTCCAGGGGGCACAGCCCCTGGAAGATTTTGGATTTGGGCAGTTTAGCACTATCAAAATGTGGTTTACAGAAGACTATTATAGTATTATAGTATCAACTTTCACATTATGAATGAGAGGGGGCAATGCTCCTTTATTTTAATGTAATTATATATTTTGGAACCCCAAATATTGGGGGGATAATAATACGGGCCACCCCCCCCCCCCCCCACCTGAAATATTGGGGGGGGGGGGATATATCCCCCCCCCCCATCACCCCCCCCCCCCCCCCCCCCGTGATCGACGCCCAATGATCATGATCATAGAGATCGTGTGTCTAGCGTACTTCGGCTTCCGTCACTCTGCTGATGGTAAACTGAAGGGTCAGAAGGGAGCAATTACATACATGTATTTATTGTGGTGGGATGAACGTATCATACAATTAATATATAATATTACAAATATTTGAGTAATGAATAATGTGTGAAAAGAACTAATTAAAACGGGATTATTCTCGATCCCCGGCACTAGGACACCATCATTATGGAGATTGTTTGTGTGGCTTACTCCGGGTTCCGTCACACTGCTGATGGTAGGCTAAACTAAAGGGAGCAAAGACATACATGACTTATTGTTTTGTTGTTGGATGGACTAAACATGAGAAAAATCTGAAACAAATCTATAATTTTGTGTAATAAATACGTATTTAGTAAACATAATATCAATTAAAATGGAATCCCTCTCGATCCGTGGCTCATGTAGGGCACCATGGGTATGGAGATAGTGTGTCTAGCGTACTTCGGCTTCCGTCTATGTCACGGCAAGTACTGCTCGTCGGTCAGATGGTTCAGAAATTCCAAGAACGTCATTAGTCTCGCCGTGATCTTGGTTCGTACAAAACACACCCTTTTCAGTTCTCAGTTCATTAATTATCTGGACCATGTTCGGTTCATATAACAATTACCAGGGTCCTGCATCGGGTCTGAATCACCCATACAGATTGGTTGAACTGTGGTCCACCTGGATACCGTTTGTGAGATTGTGACATGTATTCAAATATCAACATTTTTGCCTTTAATTCTGAATCATCTTAACAAACGCGGTATATTCTGGGTCCGATATGAAATGTGTTGTATTTCGATACTATCCGTAATTGATATCAATTTACTTGTACTTAGTTATAGTATACCAGTTATAGTGATGGAATGTAATATGTTTTTCCAGTTCATCTCAAATATTGTTCGCGTAATGATTTATTTTGAACTCTTAAGTCGTTTATGATGCAGTTTATCGATGAGCTGTATAACGTTAAATTATGAAACACAATTATTCGTCCACAGTTGACAGTAGTTGACATGGTGTTGTACACAATCGTGTATAAGGTGGCTGGTCAAGTGGTCAAGAATTCAAAGACCATCGTTATACCCATATATTATATTGTTATCTATCATGTATATAGTTTGATTCTATCATGTTAATATCCTCTATTTCTTGTATTCCACATGCAGTTGACGGCAGTTGACATGGTGTCGTATACAATCGTGTATGAGGTGATTGGTCAAGACAAGGCGGTCAGGTGGTCAAGGGCTCTCAGACCAGTCCTGATGGTCACCTTTGTCGAGATGAAGGTGGTAAGTAAACAAGGGTTGTATTTTGTCTACACTGTTATACTTTGTCGATATTCGAGTCAAATCGTATTTCATATTTCATTCAGCTACTCTTGAGAGATTTCGAATCATATACATTATGTCAACCTTGCTTTGTACTATGGCAAGCCCAGGAAATATACTCTATTTTACACTTAGTGTAAAATAGAGTATATTTCCTGGGCTTGCCATAGTACAAAGCAAGGTTGACATAATTTGTATATATATGCTTCGAAATCATCCTACAAGAATATCATTATAGGCCTATTTATACTTTCAATGTTTTGTACTTCTTATTTCAGATTAACTTTACATAACAAAAACATCACGTAGTAGTATACAGGAATACCGCAGAAACTATATTTTCACTGGAGAGATGATCCTGTTTATAAGATTAACAAAGCATAATTTTAATCTATGATGTAGCAGTCATACCGCCAAACCGAATCCAAACCGACACGAGACTGAATAATTCGGGGACGTTTCGGGGACGTTTGGTGTCGGAGTGGTATCGGAATTGTCGGTCTCTTTTGTTGTGACTGCTAACCCCAGTTCGGGCTCTTGTCGGTGCCCGATAAAGTGGAAGTTCGATCTCGTGTCGGTTTGGATTCGGTTTTGCGGTGTGCATGCTACATAATAGCCAAAAGGCCTATAATATTGCTGAAACATAATTTAACCGAAGACATTACCCTGTAAAACATGAAGAGTATAATTATGAAAATGATTGGTGAACAGGTGCGGTTAGCTTTCTCCAATATCCGCAAGACGGCCGTGGAGATCATGTACGCCCTCGTCCTCCTCTTCCTAGTCATAGCGATCTTCGCTCTGCTGGGGAGAGAAATGTTCGAAAACAAGTTAGTACATCAATCATTAATGGTGAAAGAGATATTTTATCAAATAAATATTAAATGAGCAAATATATTTCGGGAATCGAACCCAAGACGTTTCTGAATTGCTAGACAGGTGCTCTAACCACCGAGCCAAATATACTTGGAATGGTGGTACTTCCAACGAGGTTCCTATAAAGAGATAGCTTAAACCCGATTCAAGCTAGTATACATTTAGCGACATAGTTTGAAGAAAAAAAGAGCCGATAAGCGACAAGGAACTGACTAACATCTTGCTCGGAATTCACAAAATGTACTTTAAATTTGACTACATTAATTGGTCAAGTTTATATTGGTGTAAATTCTTGAACTTTGCATCATCATAATCATCATATGGATTGGACATTTCTTCATGCATGCGAGACTATGTGTTTTCAGCTTTCAATCCAAATTCATATTATTACATAATTAATCATATTTATTTATTTGACGTGGCTCCTTTAGGGATTTGGTGAAGGTGGATGAGGAGACGCCATACTTTACAGAGTTCCTGGAGATCTGGTGGGATCTCTACATCTTGGTGACCACAGCAAACTGTCCAGATATCATGTAAGAACAATTCACATTTGGAGGGCGTCCACGGGCGTCTAGCAAGCAATGGTTAATTAAATAATAATGATAATAGCTTGCATTTATATAGCGCTTAATACAGGGTTTCTAAGCGCTGTTACAAAATAATAGTAATTACACAATATAATGACATTTAAAACAAGTAAGTGTACAAACAAATCATGTAATTTTAAGTGAGATGATATAGCTTATACTGTAAACATGTCTTAATTCACGTGCTTCTATATGAATTTGTAGAATTTTAAGTTATTTTCGCCCAAACGCAAGCATTCACCAACTTTGCACCTTGTATGTAATCTGTGTGTATTTTTTTAAATTTCATATAAGAATTCTGACAATAAACATGGATTAGTTTGCATATACATGTGCACATGTACTTAAATTAAGATCGATGCCACTGGTATTGAAGCGATTTATAAAACAATGCGACTAAATAAATTACTGAGACTCCTCATTTTTGACAGAAAGTCATCACTCTCCATTTCAATCATTAGCAAGTGGATGACAACCATTCAATAATTCCAATATTTTCTTTACGAATATTGTTTTGACATATTATATAAGCATTCTTTATTGCATACAGAAACATAGTAGGATATTTGATTGTGTGTTTGTTTTTGTTTACTCATGTCCTTCTCTTCTAGGATGCCGGCGTATGATAGAAGCTCGTGGTATCTCATTTACTTCTTCTTCTACATCTTCATATCCATCTACATGTTTATGTCTATTTTCCTGGCCATCATTTACAAGAATTACCGCAAGAATCTCAAGGTTGGTAATCGCAAATCTTAGTGATATTTTATGAAAACTTGTATCACCTAAACATACCAATCTTTGATGTTTTTTCTCCTAATTATTGACACGTTTAAATAATGTAGATTCGATGATATATTTTCCAAATTTCCAATTAACGGGCAGAGGCACGTTTTGTTTTGTTTTTCTTGTCTTTATCACTTTTTGAGCGACTTGTGTCAGCCACTTAAACGTTTTACAAAATGATGTCATTAACTCCGTTTTGCACAGATAAAACTGTTACATATACGTAGATTGTTGTGTAACCCCTTATCAGTGGCTCTACATTTATTTTTTATTTTGATTTATTTCCGACTGGTTTGTAGGATGAGGTGCAGCGAACAGTGTTCAACAAGAGGCGCAAGGTGGCAAGTGCGTGGGATATTCTTAAGGAGTGGAATGGGGGTCACTTTGTGGTTTCGTGGGGGCGCTGGAGGGATGTGGTGGGCAGGACTGCACCCCAGATGGGCTCAGAGGAGGTCCGTCTGCTCTGGAAGGCACTCGATAGACATGGATCAAACTACATAGGTGCCTATTTACCGAACCTCATTTAATTTTCATTAGTTCTTGTGCGCTTCTTTTGTTGTTGATGCTATTTTCGTTGATATTGACAAGTCTCTTCTTTTCTGAAAGTTTCCGTTATGAGCATATATAACGATTCGGTTTTGATTCGCTTTACAACGTCGATGTTTTAACATGTTTTGATGTTTGCGTAGTTTATCTGGTAATTATGTTTGAAAAACGAACACAGTTATACAGAATAGTACCCTTTTTTGTGAGTCGTAAACTTTATTATTGTTTTATTTAGTGCAGATATATTTAATAGAAAAGTCATTACAAAATTATATTTAACAGACAAAGGGATGTTCATGAAGACGAGTGACATGATATGCGTTCCAATTGTCCCAGCTGACCTTCGACCTACGCTGATCGAGAGGCAGTGTCCCGGATGTTACAACAGCAAGGCAAGCTTGGTCATACGGAAAATCGTAGCTCACAGGTGAATGCTGGCAAAATTATTGTTATGTGATACAAATTGGCAGTGGCGTAGCGTACTTGGACTGATTCTTTTTGGGGACTGACATGCGCATTATTGGGGGCACAGGTTTTTAAACCCCCACATGTTAATTTCTTTATTTTGTAAAGTATATCCCCTTACTTGTTTACTGTTTCTTTATGATTGGGGGGGGGGGGGGGCATGTGCCCCCATGCCCCCGATGTTACGTTTGTGTATTGAGGCTTGATTTTAACAAATTTCTTTTCAAGTTGCCCATCAATTTTACAGCCAATACTCTGTCAGGTTGCATGGTTTTATTCGCTAAAATCATAATACGAGAAATATAATGTATATAGAAAACAAACACTAGGTATAGTATACTGACTACAACAAACATTAACGGACTTTAGCTGTCGTTGATTCATGATAATCAAATAGCCCGTGTGTTTGGTGAATATTATTTGTTTTGTCAAGGACTCTGATGTTTGTATTGGCTTTCAATACGAATGAATTTGCATTTTACACTCCGCAATAACGCGTTTTACAGTTCATCGATGTTTGTTTGTTTGTTTGTTTTATTTATTTAAACACGGCAATAAAAACTCGCTATCCGTATATACATACAAAATACAGAAAACAAATTAAACAAAATACAATTTTTTACATAAATACAAAATTAAACGTACATTAAGATACAATAAAGAAGCTTATTAAAAAAAAAAAAAAATTGCAGTACAATTAAATAATCATAAAAGTCTGAAAGATCCCAAAAGTCGTGATTAATTACTGTTTGATAGGAAATGTGATTACTATTTAAACAAAATGGTTACAGTTCAAGGGGGAAAGAAATATATTTTACAAACAAAGATAATCTCGTTTCAAGTCTAACATTTTGTGGAAGGTTATTGAATAATTTCGATGCTAAATAAATCGTACTATTTTTACAAAAGTTTGTTTGGGGCTTTGGAAGTTGGATTGTACGTTGAGTGTTTCTCAGTCCATAATTAAATACCTTATAGTTAATTTCAAATGAAAGAGTGTCGGGCAATAAATTATTTAGGAGCTTAAAAAGAAGAATAACAAGGTGTTTCTTTACTTTAGCGCATAAGCATTCAACTTGTAACATTTGGAACAACCTCTGTCTACTAAAGCGATAATCTACTTTAAGTACTATTCTCAGGGCTCTATTTTGAAGGGTCTGAAGTCTTTTTATTTGACAAGTGTTAGGCTTCATCCATATTGTGCTACAGTATTCAAAGTGTGGTCGGACCATCGTATTATACAGTAACAATGCCGTGCTTTGATCAATGTATGGCCGCGCCCTTCTAAGGACATAAAAGTTACGAAGAACTTTCGTTTTTACATTATCACATTGTGGTTTCCATTGGAAGTTTGTATCAATTATAATACCAAGATATTTACATTGATCAACTTTAATCAAAGTGGAATTATCGATTTTTATATTAATATTTTCAAAACGTTTACGTTTGCAATGTGTACCTATCAGCATACATTTACATTTGTTGACATTTAACATGAGTTTGTTATGCAACAACCAATTATAGATAGATGATAAATCATCATTAATCATATTTTCTAGTTCTGCAGGATCATTGGATGCAAAATATATACAAGTGTCATCGGCGTATAAAGATACTTTACAATGCTTCAATACACTGGGTAAATCATTCATGTATATAATAAACATATTAAGTGGCCCCAGAATACTTCCCTGAGGGACACCACAATGTACTTCTTTTTCTTTTGATTCATTTCCATTGATAACAGTTAACTGTTTTCTGAGTTTAAAATAATCTTTAAACCATCGTATCGCTTCATCCTGGAACCCACAAAACTCTAATTTATCAATCAATATATCATGGGGCACCATATCGAATGCCTTTTCAAGATCTAAGGTCACCAAACCAACAACTTGCCCACCATGGACTTACTAATATTTTCCGTCAAATTCAATAATGCTAATTCGGATGGAAATTTTGGACGAAAGCCATATTGATTTTTAATTAACAAGTCATGTTCATTTAAATATCTATAGACTTGTTTAAAAACAACTTTTTCTAGAATTTTCGAAAGTACAGGTAGTACGGATATGGGCCTATAGTTCATAGGATTACTCGCATCACCTCCTTCAAAAAGGGGTGTTATTCGAGCGCGTTTCCATTCACTCGGTATTACACCTTCACTCAAAGATAGATTTATCAAATGCGTGAGCGAATCTATTATCAATGGAGACGAGTCCTTCAAAATACAAGATGGAATGGCATCAAGACCAGTAGCCTTATTGCGGGGTGTTTCATCAAGACACTTTTTAACTTCTTCAACAGGCACCTGACTAAAGCTAAATGTGGTATTGACTTTAGACACAAATTGTAAGGGATTATCTTTAAATTGTACAGTTTGTCCACGATTCGAGGCTATAGTACAGAAGTGCTCATTTAAAGCATTTGCAATACTTTTCTGTTCATTATATTCAACTCCTTCAAAAACTATTCTTCTAATTACTTTAACGCCTTTAGAGGTTGGAATCAATTCTCTTAAAACTTTCCATATCATTGTAGAATTACCAATATTTTCTTTTATACTTTCAATAATATATTTCCGTTTAGCTTTTCTTACATTCGACGTAACTTGATTCGTAATTTTCTAAAATGTTCCCAACTAGAGTCAGTATTTGTTCGTTTAGCAGTCTTTTTAGCTTTATCCCTCTTACGAATTAGATCCAAAATTTCCCGTGTCATCCATGGTGATTTTCGATGTCGAATTCTTTTATTTTTTACTGGTGCATGTTTATTCAAAACAAAACGAATTTTATTTACCCAAATTGCATATGCATTTTCTATAGAATCTTCATCTAAAACATCGTTCAGAGAAATTTGTCGAAGATCACTAACGAAAGACTCAATATCAATTTTCTTAATATTACGTGAAGTAATATAACAGTGATTTCCATCAAATCTCGGTTTATATTTACGCCATGAAAAAATCACCATGTCATGGTCACTTAAACTTAATGGAACAACATTGCATCGAGTAACATTGTCAACTGCTGAAGTATATACATGGTCAATTAGCGTTTGAGAGTGTTTTGAGACCCTCGTCGCTGTCTTTACACATTGTGTCAAACCATATTCATCTGCCACTCTACACAGCCGATTAGTATTGTTTGATGGAGGGTTGTGTAATCCATCACAATTTAAGTCACCAACCAAAACAAAATCACATAAATGGGTTTCAATGTCTTGCAAAATATTTTCTAATTTATCAAAAACATTTATACTCGAGTCTGGTGGTCTGTACCACAAGAATCTTGAAATCCACTGTGTTCCGTATATACATAATAACTCCACCTCCATTTATGTTTCTATCGTTAAGAACAATATTGTAGCCATCAATACATATTTCATTATCCGACACAGAACCATCTAGGCGAGTCTCACACATCGTCAAAATATTTATTTTTGCTTCATCCAAGAGTAATCTTATCTCATCAATATTTTTCAACAACGAACAAACATTTAGATGAGCAATGCTTATACCGGATATTGATTTAAGTTCACTACACACAGCATCAAAATTAATCTCTGAGTTAACCGAATTTTCCTTATCAATGTCAATATCATCAACGTGATCGTCTTCTTCTTCTTGAAACGGGAGTTCACTAAATAGACAATGAGAACATATCCAGTCCAAATCTGAATGATAAAAATCATTTTCTATTTTTGAGCATAATAAGTGTATCCATTTATGACATGAAACACATTTCACCGCATTTTCGTTCGATCTTACTGGTATATCACATCATTGACATGGGTATCGATATCTTAAACCCATTTAATAATCAAGTCAATTGATAAGTCATCTTTGTTCTTCATGAGTTTACAGTTTGTCAAGGTCTTTGAGAGTTCTGATTTTTACCTTCCTGTCGTTCTTTGTCAGGATCGAGATGCGTCCGTCGTTTGTCCAAACTCTTTTCACTTGTTCGTGGTTTCTTGCTTGGTATACGAGCTTGTTCCTCTCTCGCGTCAGATCTTCGTAGATGAAGATGTTGGACCCTTTTAGGTCCCTTCTGGCGGCATATACGCGAGAGCGAACGTTGTAGCGAGCGAATTTGACGATGATAGGCTTGGCGGTGAGATGTTGATCATCCTGGCTATTCCTCTCGTTGTTCTGGCCTCGGTTTCCATGCTGCTGCCGCTTGCCTCGATCATGTGCTCGGACCGGGATTCGATGTGATCGATCCAGGTCATGGGGCTGGATGTCGATGTGGAGCCTGTCGCGGATGACCCCGACGATGATCTCGTCCGTGTTCTCCCCTTCCCTCTCAGCGACACCGTTGATTCGCAGGCAGTTTCTTCTGCTGTACTGCTCCTGCTCCTCCATGGCATTCTGATACGAGGATACTTGGTTCTCCAGGTTGTTTACTTTATTTTCAAGTTCGGTGATTTTTTCTGCTTCAATGTGAAAGTCGAATTCGACTGCCCTGTAAACTTCGTTAGTTACATCCTCGATAATCGTAGATATCACCACGTCCGACAAAAGGGCCTTTTGTATTCGCTCATGTAGTGTGAGAGAGCTCTCTTTGTCATCGGCGCTGTCATCGGCTGAGTGACCAGCGTCATCTTCGGTGCGATCGACATGATCGGCGCTGACCGTGGCCCCCTGTGCGCCCGGCGTTTGTTGTTTGGTTGGTTGCCATGGCGTTGATTTTTCTCTCGGGGCTTTTTCGGCGTCAGATTTATCACTTTTATTAGTCCTTTTCCTTGTCAACATGTTGAATATCGTAATCGTCCTTCGTGTATCAGCTTTCGTAGATTGAATGTTTGTCAAAAACAGACTATTTCGCAGTGTAATAGTTGACTGTTTATGGTGATATTCCGATCAAAATCAAGAGCAGTTGTTGTTAGGACTCGAGTAGTTAGGACTCAGATGTATCATTTCATGTATTCTATCGTATTGCAAAAACATTCCTCACTAATTATGAATTTGATGTTCATTCTGTCATTTTGACTTCTCGTCATATCTTGCAAAAGGGTTCTTCATGTACATGCGTTTGACCTCCTGATCGTTGTCCTAATACTTTCTCGCTATCCATATATGGACGTTATTGATATATTTGTACCTAACTTTCTCCTCAACAAAATTGCAAACGGTTCTTAATGTATGCGTATCTAGTATACTTAATACATTATTTTAAGTTCGCATAAGATGCAAGCCTTCATCATGATTATTCTACAAGTAAAACAAAACGAAATGCAGTTTTGACAATGAGTCATTTTGTATTATTGTTTTTCCTCTTCCTAACTTCCTGCCAAAGATTATTCACGTATGTCTTTGACCTGCTGGTAGTTGCTAAGGCATTCTTAAATGCTAAATAAATTGATGTTAATAATATTCACGTTTTTCTATTCGTTCTATCGTAAACATAAGATTTGGTAGAAAGAAATAAAACCGTTTTCTTTCTTTTCTAACTTTCTGCCAAAGATTATTCACGTATGCCTTTAACTTGCTGATTGTTGCTAGCGCCTTTAATAAATTGTAACTTATTAAAGTTTTCTATTCGTTCCATTACCATTATAAGATTTGCTAAACACGAAATATGTATCTTGCTAACATTCTGCCAAAGGTTCTTCACGTATGCCTTTGACTTGCTGATTGTTACTAATGCCTTCGTAATTGCTAATATCTATAGATTTTACTTTATTCAATTTTTGTATTCGTTCTATCGTAAACATAAGACTTGGTAGAAAGAAATAAAACGCCGTTTTCTTTCTTTTCTAACTTTCTGCCACTGAGATTCTTCACGTATGCCTTTAACTTGCTGATGGTTGCTAGCGCCTTTAATAAATTGTAACAAGTTTTCTATTCGCTTAGAAACCCTGTATTTAGCGCTTTATAAATGCAAGCTATTATTATTATTATTTATTATTATCGTTCCATTACCATTATAACATATAAGATTTGCTAAACACGAAATATATCTCTTGCTAATATTCTGCCAAAGGTTCTTCACGTATGCCTTTGACTTGCTGATTGTTGCCAACGCCTTCTGCATCGGTTTCGAGGTGGATGACGCAGAGCCAGTGTTTCTAGCCTTGTTCTCATTGGAGATCCTTCTCAGGATCTACTCTCGAGGAGTGGTCAAATTCTTCGGCAACGCCTGGAATGTGTGAGTTAATGAAGACCATTATATTTAATATAAATTAAAAATAAACAAAGATTGATTAGAGGGTATCCCATGGATTCGAACCAGAGACCTCCGGATTGCTAGATCGATGCTCTAGATCGATGTTCTTTGTGGACGTGGTGTGGCAAGATTGGTAGAGCGCGCTTTTCGATCGGGAGATCCCGAGTTCGAACCCAGCCCACTCCGCTTGTCCTTCAGCAAGACGATTAATCCACAATTACTGCTACCCAGGTCAGGTGTATAAATGGGTGCCATGGTCGGGTGTCAATTAGCCTGCTCGCCATTGGCAGCATTATGTATAGTATGCTCATGCCTGAGTATGCTCCCCGGGGAGTTGAGAAAGTACGCAATATTATTTTGTGTATTATTGTGTGGATTTGAACTGTACCTGATGACCATGGGTAATAATATTATTATAGTTATTATTATTATTATACCAACTGAACTAGAAAGCCCATCTAATCATATGGAAAAGTTTTGCACTGAAATTCCCATTAAATCAATTTTCTGCGCTAACGCGCGCACAGCGCGCTCAAGTACAAGCTTCATGAATTATTCATGAGCATACGCGGTCTAAAAGTTTGGACTTGTCCATTATCGGAAATAGGTAGATTGCAGTATCTTTCGAGCGGAAATCGCTCTAGATCAGCAGTTTTGTTATACAACTAACGAATGGGCTTCTTGTGATAGTCAAATCTATTACCGAGGTGGGCTCAAAATGATTATTACCCGAAGCGTAGCTGAGGGTAATAGTCATTTTGAGCCCACCGAGGTAATAGATTGCCTATCACAATCAAGCACATTCGTTAGTTGTTTTATATCACTCATCAATATCAGTGATTGTGTTCAGCTTATAGCAAAATAAGTGAAAATCTCTTGAATATTTCATAAAATCGCTTGTAAATTTTGATATAGAAATCAATCGACATTAATGAAGCCAGATGAGCCTCCAGAACCTGGGCGCATCTAATACGCTTAAAGTCATTGTTATTTTGCGCATACAATCACAAAGACGCAAAACCGAGTGCGCACCAACGCGCTGGCAGTTGCGCACATACGCAATGAATGCGTGCTAACGCTCCCACGGATGTGCTTATTGGCTGTCTTGGCGTTCTTCTTCCTAGGGTGTTAGTTTTTACCATAGAAGTATGAATAAACAAACCAACCCGTTTATAACTAGAAGGCTCACTTAACGCGCGCAAGTCACGTGTCCCATAAACTTTGTACATGGGCAACATGGCGGAGTGAACCGATTTTTGAAGCTCCCGTAGCCCACTTCTCTACGTCATCGCGTAGTGACCTAGAAATACTGGACCAATCATCATGCTATGCAGTGCGTAGACTATCGCGCCTATTTTCCTGCGCACTGTCCTAGATTTCATCACGCTTATGAGAACAATGGGAGCCATTGTGACGTATGCATATGAACTTGTTTTATTGACCTCGATCCCGTGACGACGCGTTTGAACTACTCTGTGATTGGTTAACTGTAGTTCCCAAGTAGCCCATGATGCAACCAGTTGTGGGCTCTTCCGGTAAGCAAAAATCGCTGCACTCTGGCAGCAGTGACACCCCCCTGGTTTTTACCAGCAATGGCAATCACGTGACTAGAACGTGTGCGCCATAGAGCACTGCACAAATTTGATCGCGTGTGCATTTTGCTTAAACACGTGATCTATGGGACGAACGCGTAACGAACTTTTATATAATGTTATAAAAACACTAACGTTACATGATTTTAAACATATTTGATCTCCATAATGTTAAGCGCACCAAAAATATGTACATACAAAATACTGTACATACGTTCACCTACTAATGAATGTAGCAGTCATATGACGTAATCGTCCGATATGCTAATGACCTGCAATGTCTGTGAAGCTTATTCTGTAAGAGCACAAACACCTTAGTTTTTCATTATATCCGACGGCATTTATCAACCAATCCGCATAAGTTTTACACATAGTGTAGAATGATTTATTTTTCACAGAATACCGAAAGACCCAGCTTCAGAGGATATTCAGAAGTCGAGTAATAGCCCTTCAAAATGGGCCCTTGTCCTCCCTTGCCATGCAAAACCTTCAATTGCCGTATTAAGTGCGTGTTATCTAATACAAATAAGCCGTGTCCTCGAAGCTGCCAGAAGTTGGTAAAACTGCTTGTCCGACGAAAATAAATACCCAATTTCGTTCAAATTCTCACATGTTATAGAGAGAAATATTAAACATCGAATGCCGAGTGACCCAGATATTGATTTGCTTTTGTTTTTTAAAGGTTGCATTTTATTGCCGGGTAACGAGTTCATAAGCCAAATTTACACATAGTGTTAATACGGGCGTGGGTTGGTAACCGTTAAATTACACACCAAAGCTAATCAATATACTACGTTACTACAACGTTGGTATTTAAACGTTCAATTAAACTTAAAAGCTAATCAATAAATAACGTTACCACAACGTGTGTCTTTTAACCGTTAATTCAAGCACCAAAGCTAACCAAAATATAACTTTACAGCAACGTTGGTCTTTTAACCATTGAATTACACACCTAAGCTAATCAATATTGAACGTTACTACAACGTTGGTCTCTTAACCGTTAAATTTAACACCAGAGCCAATCAATACATAACATTATAATAACGTTTGTATTTTATCCGTTAACTATTACACCAGAACTTATCAATATATAACGTTACTACAATGTTTGTCTTTTAACCATTAAATCAAACACACAAGCTAATCAATATATAACATTACTACAACGTTGGTCTTTTAACCGTTAAATTAAACACCAAAGCTAATCAATATATAACATTACTGCACGTTTGTCTTTTAATCGTTAATTCAAGCACCAAAGCTAACCAAAATATAACTTGCCAGCAACGTTGGTCTTTTAACCGTTAAATTAATTACTGGTGCTAATCAATATGTAACGTTATTACGATGTTTATATTTTAACCGTTAAATTAAACTCAAAGGCCAATCAATATATAACGTCACTACAACGTTGGTCTTTTAACCGCTAAATTAAACACCAAAGCTAACCAAAATATAACTTTACTACAACGTTGGTATTTTAACCGTTAATTCAAGCACCAAAGCTAATCAATATATAACGTTACTCCTACGTTTGTCAGTCTTAACCGTTAAAGTTAGCACCAAAGGTAACGGAGATATAACGTTACCACAACGTTTGTCTTTTAACCGTTAACCTATGCACCAAAGCTAACAAGTATGTAACGTTACTACAACGTTGTAACGGCGACGGTAACCAAAATTCAACCAAAACGACCATTTTCTAACGTTAGAATAACGTCTACCTGTTATCTGGGAGCACGACAATAGTAAGTATCGTTTATAATATGACTACGGAAAGGGGATCATATCAACGAATAGAATAAAGAGAGGGTTGCGTATGATGGATACTGCTCAGTAATTGACTTTGCACGTAATCGACAGAAAACGTTGTAACTCTTCCGATCCCCTTTTTGGACCACGAATGTTTAGACAGACATACTATAATCACAGCTTCCAATTTAATTATCAATTTATTACCTTCATTTATTATCATTTAACTGTATCTGTTAAAGAGTGTGATGAGTTTTTCTTTTCTCCCTCTATTAACATTACAACTGTGGTCTGTGTATATTTTGCCCATATTTTGTCCGATCCGCAGTGCAGTCCCCATTCACTTACATACAATTCTTTTTTTGCGCTGCGATACATCCTTAAACACGCATCTCCATAGGAATTCCATCGCACAAAAGGGAAAAGTTTTGTCGTCGAGAGTCGAGTGGCGACCGCATTTGTGACGTCAGCAAAAGTAAGAATTTTTGCTTATTTTGTAAGCAAAAAAAAAAAGAAAGACGAAATAGTTTAAAGAATACGGAAAATTACATTTTCTTACGTAAGCACAAATTCTAAGAACATTTGCTTACTATTAGCAAATGTTCTTAAAAGTTTATGGAATACAGTTTACAGCATTAGCTTACGTAAGCAAGTGTTCTTAGTCAATTTGCTTATTGTAAGCAAGTTTTCTTACAAGTTTATGGAATACAGGCCCTGGTCTAGAAATCCATCTCGGGTTCGAATCCCGGGGAAACCTTATTTTCTTTGTTAATTTACACTTAATACTTATTTCTGATCAGTTTCCCTCTGTTTGAAATAAACCAATCATATACACGTAGAGGTGGAAATGGCATAGTCAACTGCAAGGTGCAATTGTGCACATTTATTCTCCCTAATAAAACAATTACTTCTACGTCTTCTTGAGTTATCTTTTAACATTGTTTTATAATACCCTAGGTTCGATTTTGTGGTGATTGGCACTGCTTTGATACTCTTCATCATCGAAGTCACCATGCACTGTAAGTGACATTTTTTTTTTTTTTTTTTTTTTTTTGCTGTTTTGCATCCGTAAAATAAGAACAATCCGTAATAATATAATTAAAATAAAATATGCTTTAAAGGGTGACTGAATTAAAAACGCATGTTGACTTTGGTTGATCTATAATAATGACTACATCACATATCTGTTGACTATTTGATGTACATTTTTGTCCTATTTGTTATATTATTGTTTATATTATTTGTATCCACCCCTAAGAAACCCAGAAGCTATTGACTTCTGTGACATCACAATACCATTCAACCATCGATCAGCTAGATAAACATAAACAAAAGATATGTTCTCACCCACTAAGTACCTTATTGCATTAGCGTTGGATGTTTTCATTGAAACCCTTCTTTTCATGGTGAGTGGGCATTGTATAAAACATACAATGCTATTGTAAATAGGTGATCAGTGGACATACCAATATCTTTTGTTCATCTAGCTGACTGATGGTTGAATGGTATTATGATGTCACAGAAGTCAATAGCTTCTGGCTGGTTTTTTTAGGGGTGAAGCTGAGCAGGTAGAAAAAAGTAATAGAAAAAATAATATACAAAATATGACAAAAATGTACATCAAATAGTCAACAGATATGTGATGTTTTCATTATTGTAGATCAACCAAAGTCTTTAATTTTTTTAATTTAGTCACCCTTTAAAGAAAAGAAGAGGCCCTAAATTTCGGGGGATCTCCCAGATCACTTTCTGTCCATCACTCGATCCAGTTTGATTTGCCCCAGCACCTATAGGATCGAAAGCCTAGCTAGCTACTGACTCTCATCACTCTATTCGTAACAATACAGTGATACTGAATATGAATTTCGCACTATACTCCTATTAATTTATATCTCTCATAATCATGGGCGATAATAGTGTATAGCTTTAAAAAAAAAAAGAAGAAACAAAGTGATGGGTGAGGGAGGGATGGTGCATATATTGGATAAATTGAATTCAGAATTATGTAACAAATATTTTTTTATTATTATTTCCAGTTGCTTGGGGAGCGGCGCTCGATATTATCTTGGTCCTCATGGTGTTGCGATTAGTGAGGGTCATCAACCAAATCGAAAGGTAAGTTTGAGAAATGTCCCGTGATCTCCCCTATACCAGTATGGTGTTAGTGGCAGTTTATAAATGATTTCATAATCGGGTGACAGAGGTCTGTCAATTTGTAATACAATACATAACAAATGTAAGAAATGGCTCTATGATAAGATATCAACTATTATTTGAAGCATTAGTTATAGCAACTTGCTTGGGTACGTTTCCTTATCACATTTTCGTTTTGTGGTATTTCGTTTTGTGGTATTCTCATGATTTTGTGCAATCTTTTGGCTTATCTCCTTTTTTCGATATATAGGGTAAAATCGGCAAAAGAGAATCGAGATCTTCAATCTATAAATCTGACAAAATGTTTCTGATGTTAATACTTCATGATAATTGATTTTTCGAACAGATACCGTGTGATCGTAGCGACAGTGATCAATATTGGTTACTCCATCCTCACCTTTGGTTCTGTCTTCTTGGTACGTGTTCACTTTGGTTTCTGTCAGTAAAGGCCCGGGGGGTGTTTCACAAAGATGCTAAGTTGAAATTAACTCTAAGTTGGACTTAACTATTATGGAAAGCCATTTGAAGTGTTAGAATACAATATATTCAAAAGTAACAAAGCAAGAGTTTAGGACTTTTCATAAATGTTGCATCAAGAACATGAAATCTCCTTGATAATATTAATGGTATTAATCAACATTTTATGCCTTTGAAAAGGGACATTTACAACAATATTTCAAAGAAACTAGTGGCTTTCCATACTTTTTAAGTCCAACCTAGAGATAAGTTCAACTTAGGATCTATGTGAAACACCCCCCGGTCACATAACACCGGATAGCGTTAACGGATGCCCGATGGAGAGTACAAATTTCAACCCGTTCGGATGCGTTTCTTGTCCGTTCCTTTTCAGGCGATGTAATTACTATGTTGTTTTATATCCTTCATTAATGAAATCCTGTTCAGTGATTGGTTTACATATCGTCATGTGACCAAACATAGTAATGCCCATGGAGAAAAATGTGCTATACCGTGACGTCATTCATGGTATAGTGCACTATACCATGAATGACGTCACGGTATAGAGATGCGTGTTAAAAGCTTTTCTGCGAGCGGAGGTCTTGTTTTAGCTTGCGAAAGATGCTCGACGAGATCTCTAAAGAGTAATTTAAAAAGAAATACAGAATATATTTACCCGTGAATATCAATAAGTTCCAAAGAATATTCTAGAGATGCATTTCATGTATAACATGGCGGTATTCGAATTCAAAAATTCCGAAAATGATGCACATTTTGCATCGTTGTCCATCCGTGGTTGTGACAGTAATTCGACATTCAACAATTTACTTACAGCGCTAGCGGTGCATTGCATGCACTAGTTTTACGCCGGTGCAAATGCAATGTGTGTAATACGTGTGCGGCCGTGTGTGTAATATTGACCGCATGACTCATGTAATATGTTTAGTGTTCCATTGACATTCCATTGACATTCCATTGACATTCCATTGACTGTTGCATTTTTGAAAGTGTTCAACTTCTGATTTTACATTTCGCGTTGATTATCGTTTCCTTGTGGATATTTTGATCGTTGCATTGCCATTAGACTGCGTCACTTTTGAAGACGAAATTGACTATTCTACAAACGTGTACAGTTATGATTGGATTACTTGAATTGTGTTGGATGACTCTGAATCATCGACTCAAAGTGACATTTATGGTAAGTGAAAGCATTTTAACATTTTTTCTTTTCTTTTCCTGTCACCTCGGAATCCATAATTTCAACTAGAGGCTCTCGGTGCATGGTATATTTGTTTACTATACAGCATAATGTGTTGTGCATGAAGCAATGGAGACGACTTTCATCACCGGATAATTTGATTTCGCAAATGATCTATATATTCGTCAGGCATCTGTTTACGCTGTCCGGTGATTTGTGACCAGGGTCCCGATGCAGAAAGAGATACAATCAATTGTAAGTTACGATTGATTGTAAGTCAGCAACTTTGCGCGTTTCAACCAATCAGATTCGCGCATCTAGAACACATGATCTGACTTAATATTGTAACTTACAATCGATCGTATCTCTTTCTGCAACGGGACCCAGGCCTTTAATTGACGCTGAAGATCATGACGATCTGACCCCCTGACTCACCTTTCTATTAACTATACACGTCTGCCTCTGATATTATATGCCCAATAATGTCACAATACTTCTAATAAATGTATAAGTCTTGGCCCCCTCTATATACTTATCTTTGCTTGAAATCATATGAATTAATTCATACATATTCTCAAACATTTAATTTTATTGTTGGTTGTTTTTGTTTTATAAATATCCTATGCAGGTGGTATTGTACGTGTTTGCAATATTCGGCATGTAATATTGAATGCAGCCGTTTGGTTAATCACAAATAATTGATCATTTAAAAATACATACTGAAATTATGTAACACGAAGAAAGTTATTTGTATAACGTATCCCCCAATACTTTTCATTTGTTTTCTCGTGAAACTTATACAAACTTGTAAATACTTGTCACTTAATGTCATCTAGGTGGTATTTTATATGTTTGCAATAGTCGGCATGGAACTATATGCCGGCAAGATCAAGTATTACGGGTACCACATGAACGGCACGACAAACCTGACGGAAGAACAACTCAACTGTGGCAACATGGCGCTCAAGGATTCAGACTTCGTGGGCGACCACTACTGCAACAACAACTTCAACGACATCATACAGGCCTTCGTCATCCTCGTCGAGCTCATGATCGTCAACCAGTGGCATGATATCCTTTCCGCAATGTGAACAAAGGGTTTTATTTATCTACTATAGTCCGTTTGGTTTTTCAAGTTTCAAGTTTATTTTCCATTTCCAACAAGAAAATACAAATTATTTACAATGATTAAGGGTACACTTGAGTATTGGTACTTCCTGAAATGCCCCTTGACACTAAATTGGTTGGTTTTAATTCCATTTGAAAGTTCCTTGAATAAAACATGTAAAATGAGAATCATTCCCTTTCAAATGCTCTCATAGTTGAAAAATTTGATTTCAAGATATTTTATTCATAAGTCTACCGGCGGGGGACATTTTGACTTTTTAGAAAAATTTTAAAAAATGCTAAACTACTTTGAAAAAAAATCTAAATAGGTTTCTAAATAGTTGTTGATGATATCTCTATTGAATCATTATTTTAAGAAAATATTAAATGCACAATTTTGTATGAAAAAATGGCTCAAACCAATGAGTTTTTAGAGAGCGCCCTCTTGAGTTGTAACGTCTCTTTTTTTTAATGATAACAGGGTTTTTACTTAGTCGTTTGTAATTGTGTATACCTTTCGAGCACGGTGGAGTTATAATCATTATTAGTTTGTACTGTAATGATTCAGATTTTGGTTACTAAAGGTAAGTTTGACCAACACTCAACCATCCCTTTAAATCATAAACAACATTTTACAACATAAACAATATACATTATACAAGTGTACATGTTATTTGTCCATGTGCGCTTATATTATTATATAATCATATGGATTATTAGTTAATCATAAATATCATAGAATGGAAATTAAGAAAACAAAACAAATTTGCTGTACATTTATATTTCCAGTGAAAATGGAGGGGATCGACTAAAAAGCATGGCTGATATCGAATGTGGATCCCTCAAAAAAGTAACATTATAACAGATTAAAGACAGTGTCGGTAAAAAAAAAAAAAAAAAAATAGTGTGTAATAAAGAATGCATGATTTAGTACGGGCGTATAGTACCGTGTCTACGGAGACTATTCTATCAAAATATAAGACGCAGTATAGAAAATTAGAAATACAAGGTTAGAATGAAGAACCTAATGGACATTACTTTATACGAGAGACAATTTGGCCCGGATTCACAAAAAAGGTTTGTAGGAGGTTTGTACAAACCATGGTTTATCCATGGTCTACATCTATGGAGTGCTGCTCGTATACAAGTAAAACAATTTATAATTTATAATGATATGACTGTTAGTGCTTGCTAACCAGCAAATTTCACCATGTGAGAAGACAAACATTTATTTGGTTCATTTTGTAAATGTGTACCATCAACATTGTTAACAAGTAAGGAGATTACATTCTTTCTCCATCAGTTTACAAATGGCACTCCATAGAAGTAGACCATGGATAAACCATGGTTTGTACAAACCTCCTACAAACCTGCTTTGTGAATCCGGGCCAGAGAGAACATAAACATACAAATGGTATGAGTGGGTGTGGACCGCATGACTGAATGAAGGACATTGATATAAAGGAGGAATTAAGAGCATGATGAAGGAGGCCATTAAATCAAAATAATGCGCATATTTTCTAATATTAGCAGTAGATGGGATTAAACTTGCGATGACCTTTTTAAAAAATAAAACACCATTAGGCTGTATAGTAATAACTTTATTATGACAAGAAAGATAAGAAGCTGTTGAAAAGGGGGAAGAAGAAGAAGACGAAGAAGATGATGATGATGATGATGATGATGATGATGATGGTGACGACGAATATGATGATGGTGTTGAGGAGGAGGATGTTGAGGATGGTGCTGGTGGTGTTTTGAATTATTAATAATAATTGATAATTAATGATAAATAATGACATACTAATATCAATCCACCTGCTAAATTTTAGTTTCCTTGACTGTTCACACTGATTGCTGAGGGCTACGTGCTGGTCACCAACAGGTGGTCGAGACTCTTCTTCATCGGCTTCCACATCGTCGTCGTCATCGTCCTTGTCAAGTGAGTTTCCACGCATCCGTGTAAGCTGAGGCGGCAAAATCGGGGGGGGGGGGGGGGGGGGGCTCTACTTTTGAAATTATTTCACCACATATAACCAACCTTTGGGAAAGTCCGCCTTAAAAACAGAAACTTATTATATACTTTTTTTCAGAACTGTCCTCTACCTTTTTTTCTCTCACTTTCAGTATGTTACTAGGATTCACCCAGGTAGTGTTTATTGTGGAGTACTGTCAAAGACCCGAGGTGAATATTGAGAATGCTCTCGTTGGGGATTTGGCAATGGGAGGTTATATATTATTTTGAGTTTACGGGAGCACTTATTTCAGTTGCAACATGTTTAACCCTTTAGAAAACGTCCTCTTTTCTCACTCAATTCCAGCATCTTCATAGCATTCATCCTGGAGGTGTTCATGGTGGAATACTCTTTGTCCAAGTCCGAGGTCGTGACCGCCATGGAGACAGTCTTGGCTGATCTTGGTCTCAGCAGACATAGGTAATTATTCATCAATATACTGGGGGTGTTGCACAAAATTACAAAAATATCATATTATCACTGGCATTGAACAGGGTTTCAGGGACGAACAACCGTCACGGGGGTTTCTAGCTCAGTAAGTATAAGAGCACCGGTCTATACCAATCCGGAAGTCTGAGGTTCGAATCATGGGAAAGCCCCATTTTCTTTGCGCATTTTCATTATTTTTTATTTTTTTTTAAATACAATCGAAAGTCTCTCGTAAGTATTTACTTGTATGTCAGGCACTTACGAGAGGCTTGGCATCTAAATATCTGGATAGGCATACATCTTAATGAATCACATCCTGAACATGTATTTTACGTTGTCATTGTAATTTGTTTATTATTATCAGTATTGTATTTCAAGGAAGGAGCATGGGGTAATCGTCCCTCATGAATAAATCTTACGCACCACCCTAAATTAAATGAAGTTATTGTATTATGAATACTATACTTCATTATTTATCGATCATTTTCACCCGTTTTAAGATTCGCTATGCAAATCATCTCATATACAGTAATATTTTGTTTTATGTTTTTAAACATTGTGCATCGTCTCTTGATACGGCTCTATATCATTTGTTGTTTTTTCAGGGAAGGTTCCGCAATAAATGCTGATGTCACTAATTATGATGTGGAAGCCGGGGAAAAGGGTCCAGATTCTAAAAGAACCAACGTCAAGTTTACAATTAAAAGAGGTGAGTAGATTTGGCCGAGTCGGTGGCGTAGTGTGATCCGACTGATTGTTTGGGGTACCTACACTATTTATATTTATTTGTATTATTTTTATTTCTAAAGTCAAACTTAGGAGGGGATATGGAAAACAATTAGCAAACAAAATATAAAAGCAGTGATCATGTCTTGTCTCGTTAACAAAATGTTGTTTTTCTTGTTTTTTCTAGGACGCAAGTCAATGCTACGAACTCTCCAGAACATGTTCGACGGTGAGCTCGATGTCGAAGACATCGGTCCTGTCGACCTCGAAAGCATTGAATCGGACATCGTCCTCAGACCCGTCTCTTTGCGTGACTTGGTCTAGTCGGAGGTCTCGACTCCCTTTGCCATTCATTACCTACAGTGGAACCTCGTTATATAGAGAGCTCTGATATACGCTCTTATAATTAGGTAATTTACAGTGGAACCTCGTTATAGAGAACTCTGATATATACGCTCTTATGTAATTAAGTAATTTACAGTCTAACCTCGTTATAGATGACCTCGGGTCATCGTTTTCCAAAGCGAAGGGCGTGGGTTCGATTCCCAAGTCGACACAGATCTGTCTTTCAGCGTGTTACTTTACTGTTAGTCTAATACTATACTAGTAAATGGGGGGGGGGGGGGGGGGGGGGGGGAGTCGTACGCACCCAACGCACACCCCTGGCTATATGGGCCTGAAGTTGGATTGCACAACCGTTTAGCTACTCACCGTTTTAACTCCAACACAATATTCAGAATGTTAGTCCTGGGTTTAAATTCAATGTTCCCGTTGTTACTCCAATACTGGGTCAAGAACTCTTCCTCAATTGACTCATTCAAAGATAATCTAAAAAATCATCTCTTTAAACAACATTATCAGTCATAGCTCAACCACTCTCTACTTCTTTACTTCGTATACTCTAATTTCCTTTTCTAAAGCGCTTAGAGGCTTGTTTGCATTAAGCGCTATATAAATTTGTCATATTATTATTATTATTATTATTATATCTGATTCAGTCTCTTGCAATGTTAACAAATGAATAGCGCTACAGATTGGACTGAAATGAATTTCCTTCTTCTTTTCTCCGCTTTTATTATAATTCACAAGTTGCGACGCAAAACATTTGTATTTGTGTTGTATTATCGTTGACTGTATCATTTGAATACACATAAATTAAATATGAATAGCAACTCGTACGCTTTGATATGATAACCAAACAACCGTGAAAGGCAAATGGATGAGGGAGTAGGCCTAGATTACAGACGAGTTCCCGAACGAGTTCAAAGTCCGCTATTAATATAAACTGCTGGATGCTGAACACAATAACAAATTTCAGGACCATAAGCTGCAAACATCGTCTAGTTAACATGAAGAAAGAAAACAAAATCCCACATTTCTTTATTTAGCTTCTGATGTGATATTGGTATTAGTATTACCACGATTAAATAATTATAAAGTATGAAGTTTTATAAGCTTAGAATTTTCCAGCTATTATTTTACACAATGATACAGGTGTAAAAATGGGGTTGGCTAAGGACAGTATTACTCCCAACAGATTTGAAAAGTTTAAACGTTTGTGAAAAAGTAAACTTATATTTAGAGGGAAATGAAAATAGTAGCCTATCCCTGCGAAATTACATGATCATGGGATAAAATGTATCAAATTCGGGCAAAACAGAGAATAGGAGAAATACCTCAGCCTCTGCCCCCACCCACACCCAACAAACGCACACTTTCCCTGCAAGAATGTGGCCTAGCACCCGTAGAGATTAAAGGACAATGAAATCCAGACAAATTGCACTATAAGCCACTAAATATAATGAATAGTCTCTGAAAATTTGAGCACAATCGGTCAAGAAATAAGAAAACTATGGCTCTTTGAAAAGAGCCATGTATTTCTTCGAGTGACTCAAATTGGCAACGCACTCTGGCAAAGTTGTGGACAACTCCCCATCCATTTTGTACACAAAATTTCATTTTTGTTCAATTTTCTCAAAATTTATGTTTACCCTTCGTTCGAGTTCAACATATGTTTTGTAGAATGCTTTTATACATAACATATCATGAGTTGGGGGAATGCAAAAATGTGACTATGAAGAAAACTGTAAAAATGGGAACATTTGTGTACAAAACATATGGGGAGTTGTCCACACACTTATCGATCAGAGTTCGTTGCCAATTTGAGTTCCCCATAGGAATAAATGGATATCCTCTAAGAGCCGTAGTTTCCTTGTTTCTTACCCGATTATGCTCTAACTTTCAGAGATTATTCTTCTTAATCTCTTCCAGACTATGAAAGCAACATTTTGCTTGGGTTGCATTGCCCTTTAAATACTATTGATGGACACCTTAGTCGGGTGTTCCCACTCCCTTTACCCTCTCGCCCTATATTATGTCGCGAATAGAGATTGATTTTCACTATGATTAACATGATCATTTGTTTATTGGGGGAAGGGAACAGTCCCCCTGTGCCCACCCCCCCCCCCCCCTAGTTTCGCCACTGACTAGAAAAGTATTCTATTCTCCATCCATTCCCTTCTTTTCTCTCTCCTCCATGTACCCACCGCTCTATCAATCCATGTGCAATCAATCAATCAATTTATCTTTATATATATCTATTATGAATATATTGATCTGCATATATACAGTATATTTCATTCAACCCATAAATCGATATTTCCCTCTATCTATCTATCTCCTAATTCCTTATCACCTTTTCTCGCATGATTTCCTCTGGCTGTTTTTGTTTTGTTTTGTTTAAACTTTGTTTTAAATAACTTTTTCAGGTTTTCTTTTCCTCCAACAATTTTTCCACTGACATTTTTACCTCTGACATTTATCCAGACATTTTTACCTCTTACATTTTTTCCAATGACTATTTTACATGCAACCATATGTTTCATACAAAAATTACCTTCTTCAGAACATACTACTTTGCAATAAAAATTGCAATAAGAATAAATCAAATATCCAATAAGTAATTGAGGCCACCAGTTCTGCTACTTTTTGGGCATAGTTACTTCTACATAATAATGTTGTTGATTTTGTTTTTATCGCACCCGTCGGTCAATTATGCTGAAATGCTGAGAACATTTGAAGAAAGAATTGTTAAAATATTAAAAAGCAGTGAGTTGTACCTGCTTAGTAAAATTGGTATTGTGTTTCATCTGAGTGTGTGAATATATCGTGCATATTTAATGCATGTTCCGCGTGTGTATACATGCATACATGTCGGTCTTTCAGTTTTGTTTAGGACAAAGCGCACACATTTTGTATTTTGAACAGTTTTCCACTAAAAGTAATCAAATACTGAATGTTTGTCTAATATCTTCAGAAATGTTAATTTTAGTAGAAAATATGTGGGCGTGTGTATATGGTGTTTGTGCGTGTGGGTGTGTGCGTGTGCGTGCATGCATATGTGGTTTTTATTGGGCTAAATGAGGGGGGGGGGGGGGTAAAGGAGACGTGAGAAAGTAGCATGTCTTAGTTCCTTTTATCTTTTGTTATAACCTCCTATGTTTATTCCATGGAGTCAGTGAATTGAATATACAGTTGATTTGTAATTGTTTATGTATGTAAGGTAATTATTTCTACTCTCTTTCATTAGCACTGTAATTGTTCTATTCTCTGTTTATGAATAAGATGTTAAGATTGGACATATTTTGTTTATGTACATTCTATTGTAAATGTTATATGTGGGCAATTCCACGGTAACGGAAGGACATTCAGACGCAATTTTTGAAATTTAATCAAATAATTCCAGGATCCTGCTTATGATTCATCATTGTAAATAACATTTCTGAGACTCTTGGTGGGACACCTTTGATTTCCTATTTTGTTGTTGTTGTTGTTACATTACGTTTATTAGATATGGACACTAATGAGGCCGGTAACGGAAGGACAGCAAAATGGACATGGATTTTCAAGTTCTTTAGTTATGATCCAATCTCTGTGAAGTTTCCAATGCTATCATGTTATATTGGCTCATAGTCCATTCCCTAATGTTCAAAGAGTAGTAACAACATTTATTTGAAAAAAAATATGTCTATTGGTATATTAATTACAAGAAGTTAATTGCTTCACTGTTCGGTAACGGAAGGACAGAGTTTTTGATTCATTAAAAATATACTTTAGTGCTCTCAAAAAACTGAAATTTTAATGTGAACACATATTGTGATATCCAATCATCCAATTTGGTACCTTAAAACAGAAAAATAATAGAAAGGAATGCAAAAAATGAAGAAAATCTAGAAATAGGCACTGTGTAGTCCCATGTGTATGAATTCATGTATGGTGTATGTTTCTCCTATCAGGAGACGCCCAATATTTGTTTAATCATGTAAACTGAAAGATATTATGATTTATGAAAAAATAATCCAGAAAAAATAAACAAGATCAGAAATAATCCTCATTTGATTTTTCCACTTTTGGCTCATTTGGCGTGGAATTGTCCATGTATATAATTTGGAGGAATACAAATCACTTTTTTTTTAAATATGTGCATGTGTGTGTGTGTGTGTTTGTGTGATTGTGTGTGTGTGTGTGTGTGTGTGTGTGTGTTTGTGCTTGGATAATGATCAATTATCAACCACGATTCCCTATTTGTCCCTAATCTGTTAATCTGTGCAATATTACTACTTTTTGCAAATGTAACATCCAAAAATAAAGTAACTAACACACATCATTATCCAAGTTATTTACTATAAATGTATATTTGTTTCATTTAAATGATCTCGTTTAGGCTAAAGTGAAATACTGAGAAGCTTTAGATTAGATAAGAAAATATTAAAGCCAAATAACAGTATTGGGAAACGCCCCGGACACAAAATATGAAAATATGCTTTCATCACCTACCATGTGAAAAAAATATATCATATGTTAATGTAAAGATTTTGAAAAAAACTGCTTTGAAATTGGCTAATTGAGCAGGTTCAAAATAAAACGATCTTTGACTCAGTTCAATTCAACCGTGTATAAGCTGCATGCAAAAGATATGTCGATATCTCCAGCCCAGCACTAAGGGTGCTGACAGGTGCGAATGGGCAGTAAATTTAGGCCAAATTTCACTGGCGTGCATTGGATTTCCTCTAATATTTCTGCGATTCACGATACTAAGGTTCGGATTTTACCACACAAGCCCATTTTTATACTTATTCAACAATACTGATCAATTAGTTTGGCCAATATAGATGTTTTCGGTTATTTCCCCAATACTGTTATTTGGCTTTAATGATGACTAAATTAATTTTCATTCAAGTGCAGGGTACTAAAACTATCAATATATAGTCAAACCTGTGTATATAGTACCCACCTTTAATTGGGAAGCAAGACAAAATACCTCTGTAGACTGGTGACCTCCTAAGACAGGTTTCATAACATTGTTTTCCTAAGCGTTTAGGCAGTCTCAGAGGGCAGGGGGACTTGCAGTTTGTGAGTCGGCTACACTCAGTCGTGTTGCTGAGTAGAGTGATGGCTGTTTGGTGCCTTCCCACTTCCTCTGAGGGTACTGGCCTGTAGTTGAGGTATTCAGTGGGTCTTATTGGCTGGAGACCTTGTTTTTTTGTTTTTTTAACAAACGTCTCTTGGGTCTTCATTTACTGTCTCAACCATACTACAACATTTGCAGGAGACCAATTTGGGTGGCCACTATAGGCAGGCTGGCCTCTATAGATAGGTTTGACTGTTTATCTTTACTGTTAACGAAGCATGGCACAATACAAAACACAATCAATGAAATATACCTGAAAATATGATTGGGAATCAATACGATTTATTAATCTTGTTATAAATATTTGACTTTCATATTACACAGATACATGTATAATATACACACCATACATGAAATTTTCTTCAGTCATTCCAAATATTATAAATTGCATCATTCATATGAACACTCTAGTCAGATATAGTTGCATAGTAATGAGGAAATGGAAGAAAAATATACTTTTAAATATATGTCTATAAGCCGTGATTTTTCTGTTGGAGTACAAATGAAACAAAATCCCAACAAAATGTCTGCAACACAATAAACTGTTTGCAAAAAAATTAGTGAAGACCACTTCAAAAACATTCAATACTGACGATCTATTACATCACACACTAGTTTGACTTTTCTAATACATGTTAGTGCACCTGTGATTTTAAGTAAAAGTATTGAATAAGATATTTTTTATCATATCTCGTATTCATATTGTATATTTTGTATTCATATCCTTTTGAGTGATCCCTCAAATGTTCACAACATGAGTAGATGATAAACATGGGTAGATGATAAACAAATTATAATGATAATATAAGACAAAAAATATATAATACAATGATAGCTGGTAAGTTGTTACAAGCCCCTGCTGAACAACAGCTATTAACTGAAAGCAGGTATTTTATCATTTGAATACACTGATTACATTTTAAAAAAACCTACAACATACGATTAACACTCTTCGGTGCTATGTGACATTGTCCAGGGACAGCGGGTAAGGAGTGATGTCCAGAACTGGCATGTCATCCACGTCCTCCACTTCCTCTGGGCCGATGTCCTCATCATCCAGCTCACCTTCAAACATGTTCTGTAGAGTCACCATCATCGCCTTGCGCCCTGCAGTAATACAAACAAATAAAAATAAAAAGGCACATTTAATATATTTCATACATGCAAGTGACTGAAAATATACTGTTTTTGATATTATCTAAATACTTATACAATTTTGCTAGTCTTAACTTTGGAGTCAAGAAAGTTTCAAGGATCATGTAGTAGACAAAAACAAACTAGATGGATCTTCGATTGCGCGCAATCTAAAATTATGCCTCCGCTATCACGCAATTTTTATATCAAGCCAAAATTAACATGCACTGAATTAATACTGTAAATTCAATTTTGATGGTAATTCATCAACCACATCTTGAGATATCACAATTACGAGCTATTTTGGCAAATACATGTATAATGAGTCCAGTGACCTTGACCTTTAACCTCATGACCCCAAGATTGTATGGCAACATCAGTCCCCTAAGAAACATTCAGGTACCAAGTTTAATTGAAATCTGACATTCAGTTCTCGAGATTTTGCCATTACAAGCTATTTTAGCATGTAGTTATAGTCCTATGACCTTGGCCTTTGCCCTCATGACCCCAAAATTGTATGGCGTCATTGGCTCTCCAAGATATATTCAGGTACCGAAGTTTGATTGAAATCTGCCATTCAGTTCTTAATATTTTGCTATTAAAAGCGATTTGCCACATATGGAGCAGAATCCTGGACCCTCCGTAAATCAGATAGATCTAAGCTTGAGGTATTTGAGATGAGGTGCCTCCGGACCATCCTTGGAGTTCACCTAATGGACAGAATAAGGAACGAAGAGATCAGGCAGAGGCTGAACATCCCAAGCACCATATGTGAAGAAGTAACAAAACGTCGCTTGAAATGGTTTGGCCATGTGGTACGCATGCCGCATCACCGCCTACCATTCCAAGCATACCAGAATGATTTTGACGCACGCAGACCACGGGGACGCCCTCCTACGAGATGGAAGGACCAAGTTCGGTGCGATGTGGGTCTATCCCTACAAGAGGCAGAACAACTAGCCCAGGATAGATCAGAATGGAGCAGGATTTCTCGTAGGGGAGCAAGGGGACACACCGTCCTACGCACCTAAGTCAAGTAAGTCAAAAGCTATTTTTGCATGTATTTATTGAGTTCTGTGACCTTGACATTTGACCTCTTGACCCAAAAATTGTACAGCTTCATTGGCTCCCTAAGATACATTTACATACCAATTTTGATTGAAATTTGTCATTTGGTTCTTGAGATTTTGCCATTACAAGTGATTTTTGCATATATAGTGCCCTGTGACCTTGACCTTTGACCTCATGACCCCCCAAATCTAATCAGATCATTGTCACTCCAATATGTACACTCGTATCAAGTTTGACATCGATCCGTCAACCGGTTCTTGAGATATCGCGAGAACGAAAACGGGACGTACGGACGGACGGACGGACAACCCGAAAACATAATGCCTCCGGCCACTTCGTTGGCAGAGGCATAAAAAGGGACCAATTTACCCCGCTTATGAATATTTGAGCCACAGTCTATTGCAAGTGACTTACGTTTTCCGAGTCTGAACTTCAGATTGTCTTCGTTGGCCTCTGGATACTCCTGTTCCATGTCGTCCACCAACTCCTTACGGTCAGGCTTCCTCCGTCTTCTCTTCGCCTCCTCCAAGTCATCTCTAGAAAAAAGGCAACCAGGATTGGGAAAGATATATAATTGCCAAAACACGACCTAATTGTGGTGAAACATAATATCAATATATACCACAGACAGACAGTTTGAATTAGTTTAACACATATTTTCCAAAAGCACGTGCTCCCAATAAATTATCTTTGCCCCACCAGGTGACCCCTCCCCCCCCCCCCCACCCCCCCACTCACACACACACACACACACACACCAATGAATAATGATTATGGTAAAAACATGTGTAACATCATATTTGGGTAATATCATGACAGTTTGGGTAAAATCATGTCTGAAATAATCACCTTCTGACAACTGAATAAGGTGAAGGATGTTATTTGGGCAAAAGAAGACCTTGAATCCTTGGCAAGAAACCTTTCTGCCCATGCGACCTATGGAAAAAGTGCCGCCTCAAGAAAATGCAAGGCTCTCCTGTTGCCCCCCCCCCCCCCCCTCCTCCCCCCACCCCAACTGGAAAAATACTAGCTACGCTACTGAAGACATGGGATATTAATACTGATCATACATTTTGCTGCTGAGTCCCAGGTCTTCGACCACCTTCTCAATGACGCTCTCATACTCCGTCTTGGACAAGGAGTACTCCACCATGAACACCTCCAGGATGAAGGCTATGAAGATGCTGGAAGTGAAAGAGAAGGAGAGAACAGTTTACAAATATGATGAATAAGACCGGGTTGGGGGTGTTGGGGTGTTTCACAAAGATCCTAAGTTGAACTTATCTAGTATGGAAAGCCATGTGTAGCCTTAGAATAAGATATATTCAAAACCAAGAATGCAAGTATTTTAAACTGTCATAAATTTTACATCAAAAACATGGAATCTCCTTAATGATAGACAATATTAATGATTTAAATCAACATTTTATGCCTTTTTAAAAAGACTTTTAAAACAAATTTTCAAAGAAACTAAATGGCTCTCCATACTTTTTAAGTCCAACTTAGAGATAAGTTCAACTTAGGATCTTTGTGAAACACCCCCCAGAAGGAATATTCAGGACTGAAAAGTCCTGTGTTGCCAAGTCCAAAATCCTGGATGACCTTCTCAACTTTACAGACAGCCATGCAGACATCAATAAAAGACATACACAAGCTAGTCTGTTTGATTCTTTTTAACATTAATCAGGCAAAGAAAATGCAATATCTTAGACGAAATTAAATAGAATGAGGCTAGATAAATGCTTGCCATGTATTATTCTTATTATCACTGGTAGAGACGTATAGTACTCACTTGACGATGACGATGACCACAGTAATGTGGAAGAGCAGGAAGTACAGTCTGGATCCCTTGTTAGTGACCAGCACATAGCCCTCACTGACCAGTGTGAACGGTCAAGGATTCAGTTTCATGTCAGATTATTCAAAATATAAAATAGAAGATAAAATACAATGTGAAATGTGTACTGGGACTCAATGCTGGTTATGATCCTGTACTCCTTTACTCGAATTATCTCTCATTTGTATGTGTAATTTTAAAACATATATGTCTAAAAGCTGATATTAACCTGAGAATCGACGGAGTTCTCTTGACTGTATACTGAGGGGTTAAAGTATTCATTGCCAATTACATGTATGAACAAACGAGCATATCATAATCACACTTAACTCTCCATGCATTTAGACTGTAAAGAACAAAGCCAAACAAAGGAGTTTCAGGTTTTTGTGTTAATTTAAACTAATAGTTGTGCACATCTTCAAAGTATGTGTACATTCAAATGTAGCACAAAAATGTAAATGATGGACAATTGATGGACAATTAGCTATGGAAATTATGAACCCATGAGTAAATGGAAGTAAAAAATATGCATGTATCAATTAACATTCACAATATCTCCCCCTACTTCCTCAGGCGCTATTTTTGTTTCGGCTATTAAAAATACTTTCTTGCCTCATCCAAACTTTTCCTCTAAAGAAAATAATATTATGACCCAGGTTAACGACCAGTCGGTTAAAGGGTACCACTGGGCATTATAAAACCAATGCTTAGTTGTTTTGGTACTATAATTGAATATCAATCATACTCTCATGGGGTCTGATATGTTTCTGTAATTTGAGAACAATGCAATTAACTACTACGACCTACGGAACCACGGCTATTTAGTGGTTCGCGCGCGCGACTTGTTTGAACGACCGCTCAATCAATACGCGTACGTTATATGGTAGCATGTGCGATTTATCGCATAGCCCATGCGATATTAGTATCGTTTCGGGCATGCATGCAATACGCCCGAGCGAGCGCTCGCACTTTCGATGTACACATAATGCCCAGGCGCCGCACATTGAAGTCGTTAGTGGTATACTTCAATGCCACCGCACAATGCATGTAGGTTTCTCTGCATGCATGCAATGTATAGTACAGTGCTTGTATAGCGCTACGTGTCGCGATAGATGTTGTTTCTGAACGCCAAGTTGATATTTTATTCGCTGCACACAAGAGATTTGTGAGATTTTTTCTGCTTGCTGCGATATATCGCAGTTGCGGTCGATAAGAGGATCGTTAATTGATATCGTTATCGGAACTGCGCTGACCGAATGATTGAAAGGTGATATTAAAAATGATTCCCTGGCAATGTAGAAATACTTTCAGGATCACAGACTTGTTTTGTATGTTCATTTGGGATATGTCTTTGATGTAAGAGAGCTAAATCTCTGTCTGGTGGTACCCTTTAACCATTTAAATACCACAAGCATACATAAGGTATTATCAAGACTAAATCGGTTTTTCCAGACTTCACACTGAGAAGTGGGTAAGTTAGACAAAGGATATCATGCCACTGGTTGACGACCATGAGCTCGATGAGGACGACGAATGCCTTGAGGATGTTGTTGAAGTTGTTGTTGCAGTAGTGGTCGCGGTAGAAGTCAGACCCCCTTAGCAACGGGTTGCCACAGTACAGCTCATCCTCCGTTAGCTGTACACCGTTGATCTCATAGCCGTAGTAATTCACCTTGCCCGAGTAAATCTCCATACCAACAATGGCAAACATGTAGAACACCACCTAGAGGGGGATAATGGAAAGAGTTTGGGTGAACATTTATCTGTTCACTTCTAGATATTGCAAACCCCAAAGAGTTAATACAGGTGCCACTAGGTTCCAATAGGCAATTGGTTAGAACCTTGGCATATAACACCTTCTCTTGAATATCACTCAAACAATTTAATTAATCTATTAAATAAACCAGCTATAAAACAAGACTTTTCTCTAAGGTACTGAAAAGTACAAACTTTGAAAGATCCTTTAAAAAAAATTGTTTTCCATTCGTAAAAATAGAATTTAGGTAAATAAATTCATGAACACTTTGTTTATCCCACTAAATAATGTGCGCTTTAAAAGACACCCTTTCCAAATCAAAGTTGCTTATTTTCCATGCCCTGAATTCCCACTGTAATTGGAGAGGCTGACAAATCATATTCCTTGAACATTTCTAGCATGGTATGGATGTTTTTTTTGTTTTTTTTAATAATTTGCACTATTGAATAGTGGAGTATGTGTTTCACAGTATGCATTTAAAAAACATGATTTCCAAAATTAATTTCCATTAATTATCCATATAGTTAAGTCATATTTGTATAAATATGTTGAGTATGTGTATTAAAATATGTTGTACTTACAAAGATTATAGCACCAAATGTTACAATGCTTGGTCCAATGTTCAGCACAGTGGCAACAATGACATGGAATCTGGGATACGAAAGACACATATGATAAGACAAAATTTAAGGGATATTGAGTTAACATTTGCAATATCAAATATGATATAAGAAAACCATCAGTTCAGTCACCTCTCTTACACTGGCAAGGCTATAATTATTTTATACTTGTATAAATGTGTATCCCAAGTATATGCCCCCTAGTATTTTGACCTTCAACCTCATGACCAGAATTTCTAATACAATAATCAAAGTGTGATATCACCAATATTTAAAGCTATCATTAACATTTCACAAATAATGTTTGCATCGTATGAGCCCTATTAGCATTGAACTCTGAGTTCAGGAACCCTTATCTTATCTGTGTCTTAGTTCTTCTATGTTAGCCTCATAGACAGACAACCTGAACTATAATGCTTCTAGGTCACAACTGTGGTAGAAGCAGAAACAATTACATGTTCATCTATAATTAAAATTATTTACAAATTATAATTTTAATCAAAGAGTCACTCAAGAGTCAAATAATTTCTTACATACCTCTCAATATTATTGATGATCCTGACCAGTCTCAAGACCCTCAGAATCAGAAGAATATCTAGAGTTGTCTCAGTTTCATCTGAAAAAACAAACAAACAAAGTTTTTGATCAAATATAATCAACATATTCAAATACATTGTAAATGGATGTGATACAGGGTTCCTACATTCTGTTTTTGTTTTCTTCTTCAAATTACTTTCAGAAATTGCTAGTTACAAGTAATAGCCCAATTACTTACCACTGTTGATGATGGTATCAACTATGGTGATGATAACTGCAAGTCCAATTACCAGGAAATCAAATCTGTAATGAGAGAGAGAAAAAAAGGAAAATAAAAAACATTAGATTATTGAATACACCTGCATTGGTAACATTACCTGACAAGGTTAAATCTATGTAAGTATGACTTGATATATGGAATTATCTGTCTACAAAAAGGTACAATATTTCAAACTAATCTTAGCCATGAGGTATGCCAACAAAGGAAACATAGTAAGAACTCAAGATAATGAGATTTCAGAGTTGTTATTGAAATGGTATGTGAAGCAGTAAAAGTAGTTAGAGAAATGACGGAATCCACAAAAAATAGCAAAATTATTATTAGAAAATAATTAGCAAACATTAGTAAAACTTTGATAAGCGAGAGAACAAAATACTAGTTAGGCGGCTAAGGGTAACAATTGTGCACTTTTTGAAAGAAGTATGAAAGTCCTACCATATAATCTTCATTATATGTGAATTATTTTCCCTCGTGGAAGTTTGCTCAATTTAACCCCAAGTGACCTTTACCGGTCATGACTTTGTTACCACCATATTTTACCGATTGGAGGCATCATTCTTAACGCTTCTCCTATATTTCGTTTTAAATATGATTGTAGCAGTTAGCTTCGCATCCGCGGGGTGACAATTATCTAATTTAAAGATGTTGGGGTCATGGGGTTAAAGGTTATGGAGCTCATTATCTATGTACTTATCAATGTCATTGAAGTAAATAAATAGTCCTGTAGACGGATCTATACTTGTGTATTAGACCTGGAGACGTTCTTTAGTCTAACATGTTTTATTGATTCATATTCTAGAAGGTTTAAGAATACATTTTAGCTTTGTTCCCACCTTTTAATGTTAATTAGCTAATTTGTATATTTGTGTATAAAGGTCAGGGGTCATTTTCAATCTCGGAATAGTAAAATATTGATAAAACAAGTATTGTAGGGTATTTTGGGGCAAGGATTCCATTTCTGGTGCTCGTTTGTAAGTGCCAAATGGGAAACATCCCCAAATCCAAGATGGCTGCCTCTAATTTGCATATTTATGAATATTATTGATTTTCAGTGGCTACAGCCCCTTATAAGCAATGATTCCAGATTATTATTTGTCAGTTATGTTCTAAGTATGTATTTAAGATATCAAAGATTAGTTGCCATAAAGGAAACCTCTAGCAATGCATATTATTTGCATAATTAGGTATTTTATATAATTGGTATATTTCCCCAAATCGAGTATATTGGGAACCCGGACAGTAAAAATGACAAGTAATACCACTTTTCCAAGGTTTTAGGGGGCAACAAATCCATTTTTGATAATTACTTCCCTGTTTAACCGTGGCAACCATCTAAAATCCAAGATGGCTGCTCCCCAAATTACACATGCTATGATACATGACTGTATTATTTCGGTTATATTAGATCGATATTATAATATTTGGACTTTTAATTATTGGAATAAGTAACTAGAATACTTGAATCATGATGTAGTTGTTTGCTTACAGTAAACAAATCATACTGTTATAAAATAAATGCAATTAAAGTGGCAAATAGCATTTTTCCTTCAAAATTACAAAGGCGGCCATCTTGGATTTAAGTGGGTTGCCAAGGTGATACGTCTAACTAAGTATCATGGATGGATTTGTTGCCCCCTTAAACCTTGGAAAAGTGGTATTCCTTGTCATTTTTACTTCCTGGGTTCCCAATATATTCGATTTGGGGGAATATGCAAATTAGGTAAAATACCTAATTATGCTAATTGTATGCATTGCTAGAGGTTGCCGATGTGGCAACCAAGCTAAATTATCTTTAACACGCATTTAGAGCATAATTGAGGAAAATCGTCTGTAATTATGATTTATAAGAGGCTGTAGCCACTGAAAATCATTAATATTCATAAATATGCAAATTAGGGGCAGCCATCTTGGATCTAAGGGTGAATTGCCCATATGGCACTTCCAAACGAGCACCAGAAATATAATCCTTGCCCCAAAATACCCTAGAATACTTGTTTGTTATCCATGTTGTACAATACCTAGCAAAAAAAATGACCCCTGACACTATTTCACAAATATGCAAATTAGGTAATTTAGTTTATAATGCTTTAAAAATAGTTGCCCAATGTTGCCATGGTAGCAACAAAGCTAAAATATATTCTTAACCCTTCTAGAATATGAATCAATAACAAAATGTTGGACTGAAGAACGATAAGTAAACTTTAGACACATGTGAAAAGTGAGGGGGGAGGGGGGTCCCACTCCTTTTCATTTACCCCATACAATTACCCCATAAAATAATCATATATATTATAATAATGGACAATATGATTTTCAGGTCACTTTTAACCCATAAACATATTAAGGAAAAAATAAAGTCATGTTAGATACCCATACAATGGTGTAATAATGCACTTTGCACCCCCTTTCTTTCAAGACCCTGTCACGCCCCTTATGGCCATAATTAGCAAACTTCCACGGGGGAAATTAAACGTTATGATAATATGATCTATCTGTGAAAAATTCACACTTCTTTCATTTTGTGCACAATTGTTATGATTCCAGGCCCTTAGCAGCCTAACTATACCGATTATCATGTTTGAACATATATTGCACATCAAAAATAACCATGAACATTAACCCCTACTGGAACCGAGTGTGGGCTATGTACAAAGTCTATGGGGATTTCAGAATCTCAAAGGCAACAGGTTAATATATTGCCCTTTTAAAGTGACAAGAATCTTCAGGCTTGAAGGAGGCAGATTAATAATAATAATAACAAGAATAAGAAGTTACTCAATAACAAAATGTTGGACTGAAGAACGATAAGTAAACTTTAGACACATGTGAAAAGTGAGGGGGGAGGGGGGTCCCACTCCTTTTCATTTACCCCATACAATTACCCCATAAAATAATCATATATATTATAATAATGGACAATATGATTTTCAGGTCACTTTTAACCCATAAACATATTAAGGAAAAAATAAAGTCATGTTAGATACCCATACAATGGTGTAATAATGCACTTTGCACCCCCTTTCTTTCAAGACCCTGTCACGCCCCTTATGGTCATAATTAGCAAACTTCCACGGGGGAAATTAAACGTTATGATAATATGATCTATCTGTGAAAAATTCACACTTCTTTCATTTTGTGCACAATTGTTATGATTCCAGGCCCTTAGCAGCCTAACTATACCGATTATCATGTTTGAACATATATTGCACATCAAAAATAACCATGAACATTAACCCCTACTGGAACCGAGTGTGGGCTATGTACAAAGTCTATGGGGATTTCAGAATCTCAAAGGCAACGGGTTAATATATTGCCCTTTTAAAGTGACAAGAATCTTCAGGCTTGAAGGAGGCAGATTAATAATAATAATAACAAGAATAAGAAGTTACTCACATATTCCAGAAACCACGGAAGAACTTCTTGAGTCCCAGCGTGTACATCTTGAGGATAATCTCGACGGAGAAGAGGGCAAGAAAGTAAGGCTCTCCCTCGTCCAGTTTGAAGCCAATGAAGATGGCATTGATGATAATCAGCAGATCAAAGGTGTAGGTAAAGAACCTGCCAGTATTAAAAAAAAGAAGAAGAATGTTTCCTAGTGTATTTTTCATCTTGCTGCTCTTTTTGCATTACAGTAGTCTCCTCTAAATTGGGTAGGCTTTCCCCAAGGTATATTTTTAAAAGATGTATCTCATAAGCGATTAAGTGATAAAGTTGAAATTTCCTCAAGGAACGTAAGAAATATTTGGTCAAATTGTACCCCATTTACAGATATACCCCTTTATTAAATGTTACTCTATTAAGCAGAGACTGTACCATCACCCCACCTAAGAAACAGAGAAAGTGTTCTCATTCAACTAGCTTAAATCAAATAAATGTGAATTACTCAAGATCAATGAAATCCAACAATGTTTTTTATTTCCCAGGCTTAATTTCCCAAACTAAGTGCATCACACAGCAATAAGTAATTTGACTTGTCAACTTGTATGATGAAGAGTAAATACCTCACCTGTGGCTGACAATCTGTCTGATAAACAGGCTAGCCCTGGCGTTGTAGCATCCCGGGCAGTGCTTGTCTGATATAGACCTCTGTGAATCCATCTGAACGATGGGCACACCCAGCACATCCACCACCTTCATGAAGGCTCGCTTATCTGATCAGGAAGATGATGAAAAAGAATCAATGAATTTTAGAAATAAAATAATGCTGATTATCTGAGTACGCTTGGCTGTTCCATTGGTCCCTACAAGGAGCAGTTTATATTTACTCTTACCATAAATCTTAACTTGCAATTAACCCCTTGACTATGGGAAACAGGTGGGTTGTGTACAAAGTCTATGGAAATGTCAGAATCTCGGAGGGAACGGGTTAAGATACCATATTACGAGACCCAAGACTTGAGCTATTTCCTTGTGCCAGTAAACAAACCCCCATTCTCATGAATGTTGATGTGTGCCGCTGTTTCAAGCAATTCAAGGACTGAATGAAAGCCGGTCTCCCACGAACAGACTTTTGCTGTTTCGCTGCAGGAAACACAATGGAACATTGGATTTGCTAGCATTGCAACAACAAAAAGGTTGCATCGTGTGAGAGCTCTGCTCCATGCACTAAAACTGTTTCAAGGGCAGAGAAAGCAGATTTACAGTTTTGAACATGTTCATAAATAAACAAAGACAAGTTTCAGCTAGCTGAGCTGACATCTTACCAATGAAGTTGATCCCAGCCTGATCCATCACTCTCCATAGCAGACGTACATGGGCTACACCCATGGTGGGTTTGACAGCCCCCATGATCTCCTTCCAGCGCCCCCATGAGAGCAGATAGCGCCCTCTATGCCACTCCTTGAGGATGTCCCACGCACTGGCCAGCTTCCGACGCTTGTTGAACACCGTCTTCTGAACCTCGTTCTAGAAAAAAAATAAGAATGAAAAAATGTGACTGATAAAAGTACAAATAAGCAATGAATGAACATTATTCATGATGAATGATGAAAGGAAGAATTAGTAAGGTCATTCAGATTTGTAGATTAGATGCGCAGTGGCATCTTGCAAACCCCTTGTGCACAGTGCCAGCATTTATCATGAGGCATTGTGAGACCATGCTTGCTGGAGTTTGAAGATGACTGCCACAAAGTTAGACATTAAAATCTAGAGACAGATGAAACTGTGTCAATCTACTCAAGTCATATGAGTACTGTGTCAATTAAGGGTTTAACAAGAGACAATAGTCAATGCAAAGTAACTGACCATCAAGTGACCGTTATAATGACTAACCTTGAGATGCTTGCGGTAGTTCTTGTAGATGACCGCCAGGAAGATGGACATGAACATATAGAGGCAGATGAAGATATATGTGATGAAGAACAGCATGTACAGGGGGTTCTCATCATAGGCTGGCATCCTGTTAACAATTACATAAACAAACAAACAAATAATAAATATATTCAATTAGACAGGAAACCTCCTTTTTTTCCCCCTCTAAATTAAGGGAAATTTGGTTTCATTTGTTTTTTAAACGTGTACACTGACATTGTAATATCTTTTAATGAGTTGTGATATCAAAAGCACCAGAAACTCCTAACTGTAAGATCTTTGTTGTAAATATCCTTAAATTTAATTTCAATTTAGAATGATAACAATCTTTAACTAAAAATAAAAACACAGCAAGTTTTTTTCTTGATAAAATATAGTAAAAACACAAAAAAAAATCCACAGCACATCCAAGCATGTATACAAATATGTATGTTCCTACAAAAAAAGTAAGAATCTTTGAATCCGACTGATCAGAAACTTTTGAAATTCAAACAACGTAACACAAGGATTTTCTTGATAAAACATTGTAAACATGTAAAGAACAAAAAAACAAGCATTATTAGTTTTTCTTACATGATATATGGACTGTACCAAGATGTAACTCTGTGAAGCATAGATTGTTCATTCCACTTTTACGTAATCCAAAACAAAAGTATCTAAACAAATTTGAATTTAGAAAATACTGCTGAAAACATTTGAAGTACACATGTCATTAGAAAAGAACTTTAGCCTATTAATTCAAGGTTGCAACTGTTTTCTTACATGATATCTGGACTGTTCGCTGTGGTCACCAAGATGTAGAGATCCCACCAGATCTCCAGGAACTCTGTGAAGTATGGCGTCTTCTCATCCACCTTCAGCAAACCACTGTTTCAAAAGAAAAGAGGATTAGGAAAATTTAAGATGTCATTATGAAAACAAAAAATATTTGTGTCTTAATGATATTTTATGAGAAAATTACAACATTTTTAGGACTTGCTAGGAGGGTAAATTTATTATATGTACATAACAATGACCAACTGCAATAATAATGGATAAGATGATGGCTGGCTATGATGATGATAATGATAACAATGATAGTGATAACGTCAGGATGCAAAATTTTCTAATTTAGGGAATATTGATTAAAAAAAAGAGGTATATTGGAATTCTACATGGCTCCCAAACTATCTCAGGAATATAAAAAGTGACTTAGTGCCCTTCTCTTTCTCAACCGACGATAAGATGATGACAATAATGACCATGATTGGTCATGAGAATGATGGTGATTCGTTGGTTCATTTGTGTCTCCTTAATTAGATCAAGATTAATTTAAAGTTCCTAAATTAAGTTCTTCCATCACTCGATGGCTCATTTACAAGGGCCAGGGGGGTGTTTCACAAAGATCCTAAGTTGAACTTAACTCTAAGTTGGACTTAACTATTATGGAAAGCCATTAGTAGCCTTGGAATACAATATATTCAGAAGCAAAAAAGCAAGAATTTTCAAATTTTCATAAATGTTGCATTAAGAACATGAAATCTCCTTGATAATAGAAAATATTTGAATCAACATTTCATGCCTTTGAAAAAGGAATTTTACAAACAAAATTCAAAGAAACTAATGGCTTTCCATACTTTTTAAGTCCAACTTAGAGTTAAGTTCAACTTAGGATCTTTGTGAAACACCCCCCAGGTCTTCATGATGATGGTGATGAAGATAACAGTTGATAATGGAGAAGAGGATATATGGATGAAGATGATGAAGAAGATGAAAGAAACCAGACTGACTTACTCATCTCCAAACAGTTCTCTGCCGAGGAGGGAAAACAGGGCTATAACCAGGAACAGGAGAATGAGGACATTGATGATCTCCAGGAGAGTCTTACGAATATTGCTGAATGCTAGTCGAATCTGCAACAGAAAGAGTCATATACTGGGTGCTAAATACAAATCTTGGCTCTTTTGTTCGGAATCATCAAAAATGTATGGTACTGTATGGATTCTATTCATATTGAAGCAGAAGATAAATAGATAGATCAAATGTACCATTATACTAAAATATTATATCATTTTAGGAAGGAACAAGTTTCACAAAGTTGTACTGACCAGCTTCATTTCTGGGAAGGTGATCATGAGGACTGGCCGCAGCACCCTTGACCAGCGGATAGCCTTGTCCCTTGGCCCCAGCTCATACATCATGGCGTAGATGACCATGTCAATCACGGTCAGCTAGGGAAAAAACATATTTAACATAAATGTAATTGTAACAAACTGGTTGACTAAGACATTCAATTTATGTACATTCCTTGCTTGGTTACCTGGAGACAAGCTATTCATTGAACCTGTTCCTTACATGGGCCATTCTTGGTCACGTGTGTGACCCAAAACATGACAAATTTTGAAATGGGATGCTTATATTTCAGTAAGTATGAGACTATAATGATTTTTACTTCATATGTGACTTGAATATGTTGTAGTCTTTCAAACTTAAGACAAAAGATTTTATAAGGATTACGTAACTCAATGTCAGAGGTCAAATGGCATGGGTCACGTGTGTGACTTCGCACGGAGCGCTTTTTTCATAACTAAATTTCATTTGAAAAATTCTTTAAAATATGAATAGCTATAATGTTCATCTTATTACCAGAGAAGTACTATACATTTGTAAGTACAACAATAGCAATGAATGAGAATTATATCAAACCGTTGTTTTTAGCTCATCCGGCCCGAAGGGCCCGATGAGCTTATTTATAGTACTTAATTATGTGGCAACGTCTGGTCACGTGTGTGACATTTTGGGGTGGTCACGTGTGTGACATGTACAATATGAATGGAAAAATGGGAATTTTATAATATCGGGTTTAGAAAAGAATGAAAGGTTGAATTTTTACAAAGTTGGTATCAACCTGTACAGGAAAGTGAGAAGAATGAGCTTGCTAATTATCCTTTTGATATCTTGATTATTTTCTGAATTATGATTATTAGAAAAATATTGAAATATGTAAATTTATGCAAATGAGTAAAAAAGTTTCATTTTAAACTTCAAATCATGTATTTCATGAAACTTTACACATGGATCATTCCAAAAATGGAACAAAACTACAGAAAAATAAAACTTCAATTTTTCCGAAAAAGTTTCACTTTTCAAAGAATGGCCCACATACACAATTCAATACTTGGAATCCATTTGGCATATATTAAGTTTTGCTATATTGGGCAAACCTCTGGAAAACATTCAGGTTTCCAATAACAACCTTTGCTAACAGGAGACACATTAACTTTGAATTTGTTAGTGAACTGACCTATTGAGCCTACAACATGAAACATTTACTGCCACAATAAGGCTTACAGTACATGTACATGCATGCACATTGAGCTTGAACAGATATGTCCTAGTATGCATGCATATATATAATGACCAAAGGAATACAAATTCTAATCATGAAAAGTTTTCCCATGAGGGGTCAAGATTAAGGTTCCAAATATGCCCCTATGGTCTGCTATATGGGATGAGGTGAGTTGAGGTGGTCATTGACCACCCCCAAGGGACACCAGAAAAATGGCCACTTTAGGTAGACAGGTGGTCACTGTAAACAGGTTTTATAGCACAGCTCTTCTTTACAGGTAACTCATTATAAGTGGCCGTAGTATACAAGTGGATAAGTTATCATAAAATACTGACCATAATTACAACCATGCTGATGATGTTCTTTACGTCCCTGAACCAATTCCCCGCTGAGCAATACTTGTTGTGCAAGAGTCGAAAGCAAAAATAGAGTAGACACATACTCTCCAGTAGAATGGTCGCCTGGAAGACACAATATGAGAAAGATATTTTATCTGAAAATTGATGACTTAATTAATCTAAGTGATTAACTGATTATAATTGTAATAAAACAATTATTATGAAGTGGGATAATAAACTCAAATGCAGAGCATGCATGCATAATGATAACTCACATAGAGTATGTCTTATTTGACTAATTTGTAATAATTGTTTTTTCCTAATTGAATCAATAGAAAATAATGACATATATATATTGACATCATACCCAGTATGGCATTCCAAGTTGGCCTACTGCAGGCTCCTCAAAGATGGCAAGTGATAGGTTGAGAAGCATGAAGAAATATAGCACCCATCTGAACAGGGCCATGTTGTACAACTGGTAGTATCTACACATAAACAAAAAAAGACACCAACAAGTAAGTTCTCATGTGAACAGGGCCATGTTATAAAGCTGGTACATAGTATCTTAAGTCTACACAAAAATATATGACATACAAATATATGACACACCAATTATACAATGTGGAAAGTCATGATCTGAATAGGCCATGTAGTATTTACTAGTAGTATCTACACATAATCAAAATATGACACAAACAAATCAGATTTAAAGGGATGTAGTAACTTTGTTGACATGTGCAAAAAGTGAGGAAGGGTTGATGCAATGTATATTATTGTTATCTCATATGTCCACAGGGTATTGTGTGAAAATTTCAAGTCAAATGGACATTGCATGGCCAAGTAATGAGCGAAAATGCAAAGTGATATTCAATAACTCACTGCACTCACTTTGTACACAGAAGAAAAACTCGCCCGGAGTTTTTCTTATCTGAATACTTCGATCGTACATATCTTTGTAACGAAAGGGAAATTTGAAAAACCGAAACCTGTCCCATGATTGTAATACGAATACAACAAGGTATGAGGGAACCGCTAGAATGAAAAATTTATTTTGAGGATTTGGACAATGTTACTATGTCCCTTTAAGAACAGGGTCATGTTGTAAAGCTGGTGAAAGCTATGAAAGGCATAACATAGCATTTATTTCTATTCTGAAAAGAGCTATTCATGTTATATGTCATGGAAGTATGGCCACATTAAATAATATAATACTAGTTAATAACAAAGAAAGAGTATTAATTCTTCATGACTCAGGTCATGTTGTTCAATTTAAAGTATACCTATGCTAAAAAGTTATTGTACATAAAGTGAAAGTCTCTCATTATTTTATTCCCATTTTCTGTGTGTGCACATGAAATCCAGTTAACTATCTTTATGAACACAAGCCATGTCCTATGCTTTTATTCCCACCTTTGGGCCATCACCACAAACCCTCAATAAAGCTGCAATATTGTTATTGTCTAATTTTGGTATTTCTGAATTCTCCAAAGTCTCAACTTTCTAGTGATATATAACTTGTTATACTTCGGTACAACAACCTTATAGTATACAAAATAGTAAAATATCAAACAATGACATAGTGAGTGCATTGAGAAAGTTAGCTATTTTCCCATTTTATCAGCTTGACATATTATGGCAACCTTATAAGGGAAACATGGAAACAAGCCTCTTTACATTTTGCTTTTAGGTCAGTTTTAGTAAAAAAAAATAAATAAAAAAAAAACTATTAGAGAACCAGCTAGCTAGTCTATGTAGAATGTCCTCACTTGAGATGTTGTTTTGATGTCTTGAACTGGAATTTCCTTCCATTCTGAGCATCCTGGATATAGATAGCTGCCAATAATAAATCCTGAATAAATCAAAAGGCACACAATTCAATTGATTAAAATCAACTTTTAAGTTATAATAAATAAAATGAAGAAAAATAACTGTAAAGTTCGACTGTCATATAACATAGTCAATAGTTGGCTTATCATGTACAATATATTGACACTGTGTTCCAACACCATTTAAAGGCCAATGTTGTAACATAACAAACCCATTCTGCTAAAATAGTAATATTACTCGTAGTTATCTTAATCCAATTTTATGAATGCATTACAATCTATTAAGAAACTTTTATATAGGAAAGTATTTTGCAAGGGCAAATATTATAGCAAAAATCACCTAATGATATTTGGGAGAATGTATCCTATTTTGGAACATCATCTGCTCAGTTTCTGACACATTCAGTCCATTTTAGAGTTATATCAACCCATTTTGGAGCAAAAATCAGCTCAATTTTGTATAAACCCCAAAAAGATGTTATATACAGGTAAAAAAGCTATAATCCCTTTGAAAAATTATACATAGTTGAACTGAACTACATAGTGTTAAATTCTAGTAGCATTTAGATTGAACTATAATATATACATGTGTGAACTACTGGACACCAATCTTGTCTTGATTATAGAAGATAAATAAATGCTCTTGTGGTTTAATAGCATTCAGAGGACCTTTGATCCTGAAGTCTGAAGATGGCCCTGATGACAATCTTGATTAAACAATGTTACCTGGTTGGAATCAGAAGCCAACAAATGATTACTTAACCCATTCCCTTCCAGATTCTGAAATCTTCATGGACCTAGTAGCCTACACAGCCCACCATGTTTCCATATGCAACAGGTTTACATGCTTAAAACATCTACTTTTATGAAAGATTCTTGTTACATGCCATTGACTATGGTCCAGGTATAATTTTGTTTTTCCAATTAGTCCTTTTGGGGGTAAATTATAGATTTAATTGACATCAACCATGAATCAACAATATTACCTTGTTGGATTCAGTAGTCAATAAATGACACTAACATATTTTAATAACATACATATAGGTTATGAATCTTGTGCAAGAATGTACAATTTGATAGCTGAATGTTATTGACTATGTTCCAGGTTTTAATTATTGATTTTTTTTAAAGAGTCAAACTAAGTGCCTAGGTATTGATATTTGCATTCATATTGTCACTCAGAAGTAAGTGTATATTGTTTTTCAATAAAATAAAAAAAATAAGCATACGAGCAGGCAAAACTGATTCAATACCAATGACATGTGTAGACATGTCTTGCAATAACAAATGATATCAGCATTTATGTTTGTATCAAGGCTCAATTTATGTTTCTAAAGAACAAGTCAGGCAGTGCTGTTAGTGCCCCACATGAAAGTAAAACAATAAAAGATGTTTGATTAGGTGGCAGACAAGTAAACAAACAGACAAGTTAAATGTTGTAGTATTATAATGATACTTTGATGGCCAAATAAAGCTTACTGCTGGTTGTCACTCGTAGGTCAGTGACCAGTACTAATTTTGAGCTTGCTCTCATGTTGTTTGGAGTTCTCTGAAATGCTCAGAACTGGTACTGATTGCACCCTACATAACAGTCAAACAATATATTTGTATATTTGGTTGCTCAGACGACGAGTACAATTTGGTGAAAATAATATTTTGGTTGCTTTGTGGGCCAGTATAGCCAGTGCTAATTTAAAACCTACTGGCACACATCTATATGTGGTTCCTTTGTTTAGGATGGGTATAACCCTAGACAATTTAGCAATATCTGTGATATCACTATCAGTGTTTGAGATCCTTCTATAGTCTGTATTCTGCTATTTAAAGTTACTCCGCAATATAGTATGCTAAACCTTCCTTTTAATTTCAAAGTGTAACAGTACATAAAGACATGTGTGATATGCGCGTTATTAATACAATTAATTATTATTATTATTATTATTATTCTATACTCACGTGTTGCTTGAGGGGATTCTCCGAGGTGCTCATGACCCTCTTAGTCCTCGTGCTATTCATAGTGATCTCCAGCTTCACAGACTCTTCACCCGTCTTGAACCCTATGGTTGGGGTCGCGGTCGTGGTCAACGTCGAGTTCGATGTGGAGTTCCTTGTAGAGTTCGATGTGGATGTCAATGTCGTGTTCATTACAGGGGTCACTGCCTCTGTCATAGTTGAGGTCATTGCGGGGTCCGATGTCGAGGTCATTGTGGGGTCCGATGTCGAGGTCAGTGTGGAGTCCGATGTCGAGGTCAAGGTGGGGTTCGATGACGAGGCAAGTGTCAAGTTCAATGTAGAAGACATTGTTGAGTTTGATGGCGGATTCACTGACTGGTTCAAGTTTGAAGTTGGAGTCTGAGAGGTGGTTGAGGTAGAGGACGGACTCTGGGTGGGGTCAGGGGTAGGAGTGAGGGTGGGGGTAGCGGAGGATGGTGGGGGCTCATCCAAGGACCCCTCATTTCTGTTCCTGTCGGGGTTGCGAACCTTGTTCTTTGGCATGTAGCTGTCCACATAATCCTTCAGCTCATCCATATTGTGACACTGTGGGATCAAACATACATGTATTTTCATTTAGTCATTCATTCATTTGATTATTTTATTATATGGGCAATTCCACGAAAAATGTCACCCAAGGATGTGTGACACCGGAAAATAACCACTCGTTACGATCATTGTCTTTGTGTCTTGTTCTTTATTCCTCAGTAGCAAAGAAGAAAAACCTAAAAAAAAACCTGCATATGCAAATGCAACAAAGAATAAACAAAAGAATAATCAATAAACAGTCAACAATCATAATAAAGGCGAGAATGTAGATATACCACTGTGAAAACTGGCAGACTAGGTGTCCTAACACAGTTAAACAGTTAATTAACAAACAAGCACTTTGTAATAATTACTGCTTCAACACCTTGATTATTATCTTTAAGTAATTCTTTAACTTCTACATGTGTACTTCTCTTCAACCAAGAAGCCTGTAACCAAACAAGTATTCATCAAACATGAACCATACACCAATATGATCATATTACTACTGCAATACCTAATGACACATACCCGAATAGTCACTTCTTTTGGCTACACATCATACCGTATCATCATTTCAACAAATGAAGTTAACACATTAAACCTTCCACAATAATATCCACTTTAACTGATTTACTTTATAAACACAACAATAACAATATTAAAGATTTGTATTATAATTTTATAAACCAACTGTATATTACATAATTCCACTATAACATCAAATTTAATGAACCTCTTTGAGAATAATAACCTAATTCTCAAACCCGATTATCTTTATCTTCATAATATATTTTAACCAAAATATAATCTTAATCATTATGAACTTCCAAATTATATAACCCACTCACCCTGGCTGTACAAGCAAACGGTTGTTTGTTGTAACTTGTGGACTACCGTCTCGCCTTCTCAAGCTCCATGATCTATAAAATTATAATACAGTAATTAAAATAAGCTTGAGACCTATAAACAATATTATACAATATCATCATTCAAGCCTTTAGCTTGACATTACTATGTGCTTAAATTGATTATCTAAAAGTTAGCAATCTATCTTCATTCAATTTACATCAAAGTACTATTAATCTTTCTGGCTTATATTTGCCAGTAATTCTTACACTCAATTCACCAATGAATTAAAACAAAGTAAACATAAACACAAAATGCATAACAGCATCAATCCCTAAATCTCCAAGTGAAATTAATCACTCCTCTCTACTGTGCCCCTATCTCAATTGGCATAAAAATAACTAATATTCATTCCAGGCCTAGGTCCTATAGGCCAAAATCCCTTGCTCTCAGCATAGAGAGCCCAGACTGTATACATACATACATGACTCAGCACTAAACTGTGAATCCATTTACTTACACATTGTAAGAACTTTCTCTCTACCTGTATCTCAATTCTTTTACCACTAACTAGCATGGTCTACTGTCTCAGACCCTAATGAATTACACTCCACTAAATTACACATACTGTATAAATCGTATCTACCTTTATTCTACTCATGCTATTTACAACTCTCATAATTCTACACAATAAAACACAATCAATGTTCAATCAATAACATCTAAATTATCCCAGAAACAGCAACTCAGATTTACTCTAAACTTTAGCAAACCTACTCATGCACATGGACTCAAACTGAAGTTACAGCTTAAACTTTAACTTTATCAAATAGACAAAAAGTAAATTGTTTGAATACATCTTATATTATTATTAAATCACTAGCCACATTGTTCAATGTTCATCATCTCAGGCATAACCAATACTCGTATCTTATTACATTTATAAGTGAAATACAACAATATTTATATCTTACCAAATGAATTGAATGATGTTTGCAGGACTAGAGGTTTTCTGCTTCACCACAGAAACTGGCAAGTACTAAGTAAACTGCATACAATGCATGGTAGCTGCATCAGGGCTATACACACAGGGATATCTATATACACACACACATGGCTAGCTGTACTGTGCACACACATGGCTAGCTGTACTGTGCACACACATGGCTAGCTGTGCACATGTGCAGGCTAGCTAGCCATAGGGAAATCCTTCACTGAGCTGAGCTAGCTGAGGAGGGAACTATTTTAGACTCTACCATAATACCAAGGGGGGTTATGGTAAAAAATACTTTTCAACAAGTGTGTCATTCTGCCATGTTACAGATGGAAAAATGAAACTCATGGGACAGCCTTGTTAACTACTGGATAGTAATGAGGAAGGACCATATTTTGATGACTAAAGGAAAAAAAGTTGAAATTCAATGCAGAATATTTTTTTTTGGGGCCATTGAAGTTGGGACAAAAATTGTATGTATTACCCCTAAAAATGATGAAATTTGCATCCGTTGTTTGTGAAAGAAAATTTAAAAATATGGATCACTTCAGAACAATAATTCTACTTGTAATGTCTTGTTTATGCTTTGTTTTAACATCATAGAAAAGGAAAAATGTGTAAAATCTTTGTTTTTTTGAAAACTGTTATTGGATAAAATCTTGATTCATACAACATTGATGTGTAATGTCCGTGACGTTTTAGATATAAAAGTTTTTGTAGAAGCAGAAGTCCTAATTCAATTTAATTCAAAATTCATTTGCAAAGCTAGAATATTATATCATAAAGTATATCAAGAGCATTTACTAAAATATTTGATGGCTTGTCCAGAATGGCGTCACGGACATTACGTCACGGCTGCGTCACGGACATTACATACACAGTGAAAAGTATAAAAAAGCAGAGCAAAAAAATATCAAGCATTATTTTCTTATGTAAATGTCTTACTTTAGCCAAGAAATAAGATAATCCCAAGTAACAGGGGGACTACTACCTTCCTGGTTCAAGTTTTAATAAATTGTATCGTTAATCAGATAGTGAACTTTGAGTCAGTACTCTGAACTATTTATAAAACTAAATTCCTTGCTTAATTTGAACATGCATGTCTCAATAATCAATACAGACTTGACTATAACTTACTGGGAGGAGAAAGAGATGGTTAAATCTCATATAGTATGATCAAATTGCAAAAATTATACTCTTAGTCCATGATTTTCCATGTGTTATGCCCATGATGTACACAACTTTTTTAGATTTTACAATTTTTTGGCACAAAACGGCATTGTACCTCATTAAAAATGTATAATATTTTTTTTAATAGTTGAACATTTGGTTTACTGCACATTCTGTTGAAAAAATTCAAATTTTACAATAATTTAGGAAAAACTTATTAATATTTTAAAAATATTTTTTTGCTAATTGAAAAAAAAATTGAAATATAATTTTTGTTCTCAAAACTGTTTGATTACATATCAAATGTACAATTAAAAAAGTGTCATGCACAATGGAGCATTTTTTGCGGGTTATTTCTGAGTTTAGAAAAAGTGGACAAAAGTGTAATGTCCGTGACGCTGAAAATGTAATGTCCGTGACGCAACGTTTTGTTGTCTAGATCACATATGCCTGGCCCATTTCCCCCAAAACAACTTGGATTCAATTCATCATTGCCTTGTCTATAATTAAATACCTAAATCACCTTTGTGAGGTCTCAGAACTCACAGACTTTTGCAAAGATGTATATGGATGCAAAAAGTCATGTCCAAAAGATGTAATGTCCGTGACGGCGCACATTTCGCAGAATTACTCAGTAACGAATTGGATAAATGTTCTGAAACTTTTTTTGCATACTTAACTAGGATATTGTTTTGTAATCAAAATAAAACTTAGACATTAGTTAGAGGTATGAATTAGTAGTGGCATTGGAAAGTCATGAAAATTCTCTGATTTGTAATGTCTGTGACGCTGGAGTTGCCCATATATAGACATTTAAATTATAATTCAAAGTAGTTTAAGCTATGTTTTTTTCTCATAGATGACTTTGTTGATTTAATATTATTTCCATATGTTCAAATGTTTCCCATCATGTCAAGAACAGTGATGCTGTTTTTCTTTGTAGCCTGGAATAAATAGATATCTGAACATAACAACAATCAGGTTAGAACATGGGTAAATGGTATACAAGCTAATCTTTGACAAAACTATGAACTTTTAATTCAAAAGAAATATATTTCTCGATTTAGAAATAGAATAACATCTATAATTAATTTGTGATAACATGCTTGAAGAAACAGTTGACTGACATGGAATTAAGTTTGCAGGTCAAAAACTACATGGTGCAAACATAGAGAATTTTTGTTTGAAATCAGTATATTTACCTTTATTCTTGTCCAATTGCTGCCAGCTCAAATATGATGAAATGTAGAGTTTCATACATCATACAATATATCCAACATCTGTTTAACATCATCTAACATTACAAGTTCGGATTTTCCTGTAACTTCGGATAGAGACTTCCCAGCTTTCACCATTCCTTCTTAGTTCATAATGTGCCGATATATATCCATGCTCTATGGAAAATGGTCACTGGCTGTTATATATGGTGACCAGTCTTATTTTAGCTCTGAAAATGGTATAAACAACTGCAATCACTGTTGTATACTTCTATCATTGAAGGTACACCAAATATAAGCTCACTTGTAATAGGACATTGTGTTCATGAATGTATCATCCTCTATGCTCCTTCTTGGATTTTAGAAAATTTAGATGTGCAGAAATGTTCCTTCACACAAACATAGCAATTAAAAAATCCCATTGTCTACATGATGTACTTCATTGAGCTATTCCACATCACTTTAGCAAAACAAGTATCATCAATACACAGGACTAACAAATATTTCCTACTGCAGCTCTTGACTTCATGATATAACTCCAAAAGTAAATTTAAACCAAGCTGGTCACGAGTGTTCTTAACGCTATAAACTTTATAATTAAAATGTTCTAATATTAAAGCCCAAATCACTGTTTACTTTGTTCAAAGGGGGTGGATCTTGATAGCAAACAGTAGAGGGCTACTGTACTACCAAGCACAGTGAACATTGACCCCTCAATGTATGAGACTATGTAATTGTTAGAAGTACAATTGTCAGGACTTTGCCTCTTGTTTTACAATGTAAACAAACATAACATGCAATCAAACTGACCACTTACTTGTGCATGAGCACGTATCATATTAGTGTGAACAATATGTTCTGCAAGCATATTATGTACAAATGTTTGCAGTTGTGTTTGTGTGTGTGTGTGTGTGTGTGTGTGTGTGTGTGTGTGTGTGTGTGTGTGTGTGTGTGTGTGTGTGTGTGTGTGTGTGTGCGTGTGTGTGTGTGTGTGTGTGTGTGTGTGCGTGTGTGTGTGTGTGTGTGTGTGTCTGTCTGTCTGTCTGTGAAAGTGCACATTTTTTGTTCTTTTTGTCCTAATATTCATTTTAATCTAAGATTGTTGGAGAAATGGCACTGGAGACAGTGTCTTTCATACCACAATTCAAAACAAAATTGTCGAGACTCATAATATCAAGCAATCATTTGTATAAAATTGTTAAACTATCCTACAAAACCTGCACTTAACCTGTTCCCTCTTAGATATTACAATTCCCATAGAGTTAATACAGGATCCACCAGGTTCCTGTAGGCAATGGGTTAATAGCCCAAATTCTCAACAGTGGGTTTAATCCACTGGGAGGGGGGCTCCTGGGATCGAGCCCTCCCTAGTTTTGATATTGGGGCTTTGAATAGCTAAAATCCAAAAACTTCTGGGAGCTCCGCCTCTGCCCAAATTGTAAACAGTGGGTTAAATCCACTGGCGTAGCGAGGGGGGGGGGGTGCCCCCCTTTTTCTTATGCACTCACAGTTTGGAGCCCCCCATCGTTTCAAATTTTCTGGCTAAGCCACTGGTTAAAATGCATGATTTGTCATCATTTCTTTACACTTTTAACCAAGTTTAACCTTAGAACAAAATTTGGAATTCCAATTCTTGTGTTGGCTATCTAATCCTTGAACTAAACTTACCAATGGTTTAATATACCTCTGGTGAGAACTTGGGCCAATTTGATAACACATATTAAACAGTTTCTGCAAAATAATGGAACAAAAGATTTTTATATTAAATAACGATACTCATTTTTATTTACACTATTAATATTGCAAATACTGGACTGATTTGTACAAACATTCCAAGCATATCACAGCAGAATTAAAACATGATAAGATACCAATATATTTGCTTAAATTATCTTTTTAGAGGGTTGTTTTGAAATTGTTCTGAAAAGACAGTGAAACCTGCCCATAGCGACCATGGTCATTCTTGTAACCTAATTCAAATCATGTGAAGGATAGTCGATAAGATGGTTGACTAACTAGTTGAAGAATAGTCATAACAAAAGTATGGCTGTTTCTCAAATCATTCAACATCATGTATTCGGCTACCTTCTCAATATCAAATAATCCTGAATACATGAATAGATACTATTAGGCCTAGATACTATCCTATATTAATTTTCTAAAAATTGCCAATGTGATATCCTATAATGCTGATTTTCTTAGCAATGAAAAGATTAAATATACAGGGTGCCCCAAAAATAACGGAACGGGGCACTTCCCAAAATATAATACCACAATGTTTATGTTCATCGGATAGGGTGTCCTTTCCAATGAAAAACGATACCAAGAACAGTAATTTTGGTCAGGTCGTTTTTGTTTAAGGACGCAGTGAGTGAGACCATGTCAGGTGCCGATTTATGTCGATTTCGACCTAGTCAATGCCAGTTTAACTGCACTCCTTGCCCGTAATACCATTCAGCGACCAGGTCCATTCTCTCGGCACACGGCTGAGTGCACACTAACAATAGTGCGCGATGCTCAACGATATGAACGGCGGTTCGTGCGATTCATCAAGCGCTGGCTCAATACAAATTGACAAAAAAGAGAACCTGACATGGTGTCACTCACAGCGCCCTAAAACAAAAACTACACGACCAAATTGACTGTTCTTGGTATCGTTGTTCATTTGAAAAGACACTCTATCCGATGGACATAATACATTTGTTACTTTATTTTGAGAAGTGCCCCGTTCCGGTTTTTTTGGGCCACCCTGTATAAGTTTTTTATATCAACAACTATAAAGGCAACTTTTGTAAAGATCTGTCCATTTTTGTTGTGAACAATTGTTAGAGCGCAGAAATTATTTTGCTTCCTCATTTCACCACACGATAAGTTTATCATCATTTTGAAGTATTTCTTTGTGTTCTGTATAGTTTATACAACAAAGTGAGAAATAAATAAATCTTGAACTGTAAAGCGCTGAAGTACCCATATATATAAAATGGGTACTGTTCACAGCAATACGTACATGTTATAAATGTTTCTTAAGACTTATTTTGGGCCCCGTAACATAAAGATTCAGGATTAATTGTACATAGGATTAATCAATGGATTGAATGTTAAATTAACTGATCTCACAATTAATAGTATGGTCAATTAATTGATCACACAATTAATCATACGATCAATTAATCAATTGTATGAGTAGTCAATAATTGTTTAGTTACTGGTCCAATGTCCTGTAGGTAGGAGCTCTCTTAACCCGTTCAGGACGGACGGATTTTACTACAACATGTATTCTCCAAAGACCCAAGCCCGAATATTTTCAGGACTAGTCCTGAACGAGATAACTTGTTGTGGAGAGACAGATTCTAAAGATATTGATGTGCAATCAAAGGCAACTCATATCTGTTATGGGGTCGTTAATAACCCATATATTATTAGAACTTCAGAAGTTGCTGATGGCTTATATTATAGATTATAGAAGTCACAAATCACTTGCTACTCATGCTGGTTGACAAGCATAAGAGGGGGTTGTAAGTAACCCTGATGTTAAGAATACTGATGAATATCATGCAATTCACACATCATCCTTGTATAAAAGAGGAAAACTTCAAACATGAGCGAAAAATCACAATCGCTGAAGCATCCCATTTCTGTACTGTGGTCGTAGATCTCCCCGATGCTGTTTTGGCAGATGTAAATGGAACTCTCCTTATACCTTGCACAAAATTGCTGTACCCATATTAAATGAATGAGGGTATCACTGGCGAGCACACATGCTTCATTATCATTTGGTTCATTGCCATCATGATTCTGTCTCTCAAAACTTGAGTGAGAATGACGCGCCACAGGAGCACCCCATTTCTGCGCTGGGGTTGTCGATGACCCTGAAGGCGGATCGTATGAGCTCCTGGTGGTAGTCTACGGTTGAGCCCTTGATGTAATCCAGTGAGACGTTGTCTACCACCACCTTGGCTCCATCCCGCTCAAACACCCTGCAGTAAGAATGGAAATATAATAAAAGTAAGAATAAAGAAGTTACTATGACTACAACAATCGTAATCATACAATCCTATACTCATCTTTTAGTATATTTTGATGTAATTCAGTGAGATGTTGGTTCACTAACCCCTTTGCTCCGTCCTTCACAAAAACACTCAGTAGTAAGAATTATGATATGTTTAATACAGCAGTAAAAATGAATAAGTAATATGACTGTAACATAATCGTACACTCCTAGTGGTAGTCTATGTTTGAGCCCTTGATGTATTAACCCAGAGAGACATTGTCTACCACTACCACCCTAGCTCCGTCCTGCTCAAACACCCTGCAGTAAAAATGGTTATAATATAATACATGTAGTAGTTATAATAAATAAGTAATATGACTGCAACAAACAACCATAATCATTTAATCTCATAGTCAATGCTAGAAATTAACCTTTTTGCCTTGTGGCCCAGTCGGGCCAGTAAAAACAAGATTGTTCAACTTTGACTGGCCCGAAACCTAAATCTTGTGGCCCCAAATAAAGAAAAATATAACAAATTCTGTTAAATTTGGTTGCCCGAACAGGCCAGTAGAATTTAGGATCAATGAAATTTGGTGGCCCGGAGCTAATTTTCAGTGGCCCCGGGCCAGCGGGCCTATGCTAATATCGAGCACTGTCATAGTTGAGCCCTTGTTTTAATTCAAGTGGGAAGTTGTCAACCACCACAGAAAAAAGAATTAATGAGTTAATATGACTATAACAAACAATCAGAATCATTTCTAAGGGTACTCTATCGTTGAGCCCTTGATTGGTTTGAAGAACTATTCATGTGAATTTAACTTTTTAAACAATAGATCATCCCCCATGAATAAAAGAAACTTCTCACAGATCTACAGTACGCCAGTGCATTACTACAGTCCACAGCCCCTTAGACAATGAAAGCTAGCTCCTACCTGTCATCATCAGTCATCTCCGTGTCCAACTCAAACTTGTACTGGAAGCCTGAGCACCCACCTCCCTCGATGACAACCCGCAGGAACTTATCCTTCTGTCCAAGACTGTGCAGTTGCTAGAACGGAGAACAAATCAAATCATAACTATCTAAAAGACTAAAACACAACAAAATATCAAATCTGTTTTTGTTGTTGTTGTTCTACTATTACTTTCAGATTACTGGCAGACCTTATATATAGCCTTGAGCACCACCTCCCTCAATGAGAACCCTCAGGAACCTATCTGTAAAATCAAAACTGAGCCGTTGCTAGAAAGGAGAACAAATTGAATAAACATGTATCTAAATCAAAACAACAATTTTCAATATGTACAGATAATTATTCATTTCGTTGTTTAATGGAAGATCTTATCTAGCACTTATCTTATGACTAACCCGTACCTTTAACGGTTCAACCAACCCACTAATTTATAATCCACCAGCACCTCTCAATTTATGTTTGTTACAGACATTTTCTCTAGTTAATTGGGTAAACCAGTTAAAGGGGAACTTTAGTTGCAAAATCCTTCCCAATTAAGCCAAGATCACTGTATTCTTACTTTTACGCAGCTGTCACTCAAGAGCAATTCGGTCTGAGCTGGTCCAGCCTGCTTGGGCTCTGCTCCTGTCGACATATAGAGGGCGCCATTCCACTTTGTTGGACTACCATGCTTCAGCTCACATCTGAGTATTAGGAAGAATGGATTTTAAAATAAGACATAATGTCTTGTCATTATACCTGGTATCGAGCACTAATACATACATCATACTGCAGTGTGGAGCAGGCATGGGAGCTAGCGGGCTAGCTGTACATAGACAATGCATGGTGGCAAGTACAGAGGGGGCTATACTAACTTTGTCAACACATGCATTGCGTATGTACTTTGTGCTCCAAGGAAATTGTGTGAATGGTGTGTAAATGGCAGGGCTGTTTCGATTCCGTGTCCCCAACAAAATAGCATGTTCCCATTTGTTTTACATTGTAACTCGGCTCCGAGTTATGAGACCGAACTCAACTACAGCACTAATAAATGGTCATACTAGTGTATGTCCATTTACACACCATATACACAATTTCCTTGGAGCACAGAGGGTATAGATAATGCATGGGTGGAGGTCAATAATTGATCACTGACCACACATTGTCTATGGCTACACAGCCACAATCTGCTGCACACAACAGTAAGGCAATGTCTGTTTGAGTGGTATCAAGTATCTAGCAGAGTATTTTACTACAGAACATGGAAAAATGCGTGTTTAAAAATTATGATCAAAATGGAGAGTCTGCATGTTCTTCGGATAATAAATGGACTTTGAGCAAAAGTTTCACATGATTCCCTGCCCTGAAGAAAACAAATATCCTTCTAAAGGCGTTTTACACAAAAGTTAAACATTCGATAATACAATATAACATTATGAGTCAGGGAGAAGCCTCTTTTGGAAGGGTTTAGAAAAAAGTCAATTGGAAAAAAAATGTGCATATTTTTGAAGAAATCTTACAGCAGGTGGATTTCAGATCAGTTTATGCAGGTGCTAGTAAAATGTTCACTTGTAGTTTAAATGTATCTAATGCCTGTTTTTTTTTTGTGGCAAACAATAGGTGTTCAATCAGGGTAGGAAATATACGGGGGTGCCGTTGTGTGATGCATTTGTGTATGCCAAATAATAATAATGCCAAAATAAAATGTGCAAGAAAAAAGGGGTAAGAAATTCTATACTATTCTAGGAGCCGTTGGGGGGCTGCATAAATATATTATGAAAACATTCCTAGTTGTCAAACTCAAGCCAGTAGCCCCATGCCTACCAGAGGTGGGTAATTGTGCCTTTCATATTTACTGACCAATATCCCTACAAATTGTTGCTGAACATCCTTTCACTTTCAGATCTCATCATCTCACTTTCCCAGCCACGATCTCATTCATCTTATAAATGTCCATTCATATTTGGGTAATCCTGCACTTTAGGGGGATATTTGGTGAAAACTGTCTTGAGGTGATACTAGGACACCTGTCACACCTTCATAACGTATGAAGGGCTGCCGTTGTTAAAATTAGCAATGGGTATATTTAGGGACATACTTAAAGGGGACCACCACACAAATAACAACACAGTCCTATTATATGTTTGGTATCAGTGTTTGATATTAAATAGATGTACAACACTTTGCAAAGAGTTGTGTAATTCATGAGCAATACAATTAATCACCAACACTTATGGAACCAACATGACCTCATGGTTCAGTATGCGTTTAACGTCTGAGAGCAGCCACATTTCACGGGCGACCATTGGATTTCTTCCGATATATTTCGGCATTTAACAATACTGATGTTCGGATTTGACCACACGAGCCCTTTTTCATACTTAAATATTTATCAATATTGATAAATTAGTATGGCCAATATAGATGTTTTCGGTAACTTTCCAAAAACTGTTATTTGGCTTTAAGACCAACTCCTAAGATCAACTTTAGGATAAACTTACAGTTACACTACTTACAGAATACCACTGCCCACCCCTGGATTACCCATATGGGCAATTCCATGATTAGAGGGACATTCAACCCAATTTTCTATTTGATTTTTCCCAAATCCTGGTTCTTTTTAAAGCTATATTATCTCAGGAATCACAATGAAATAGAGAGAGCTTTAATTTCCCACCTTTAAATCACACTGTCGTGTCCTCGTTACTTAGATACAGAACTATACATGAAATGGCACAACACTTCATATTACACCAACCAGTGTCTCCTCTATGAATTTGAAATGCATATTCATGCTAAAAACATCATTTTAATTTGGACGGACAAACTGTAACGTGGGTAACCGGGTTTTTGTTGTTTCTACTAAAACCAAAAAGACTTATTTCAATATTTGATACATCAGACCACTTGCCAAGACAATGTCAATGGTATAATGATAACAATTTATTTCAGATAACTCCTGTTTACGAGAAATATTTTTCACAAGGACTCATGAATGTTTTTTTCCATGTCCTTTTTTTGTAACGTTACTAACCAACAATAAAAGTTGCCATGGCGACACAAATATTATTTGATTTGTTTTAATCTTTTTCTGTATTATAGACCTAGGGTGGATGAACATGTTGCAACATGATTGTGACTTGAAATGAATAGATGGTGGTGTTACAGTTAATGCTGTAACTGACCTTGATGATTGGATCGGTTGATCGGATCGGCAAAATTTGATCGATGATCGAAAATCGGATTGGATCTGATAAAAAATAAAAATAAAAATAAATCGTTTTTGTTCTTCTTTGGAAAATGATCCCAAAAAACATATTTTGGGAAAATAAATGAATACCAAAGCAACATATATCCATATGAATAAGCCCAAGGTAATCTTGTATGGGTATGCTTTCATTTCAAACTGATTAACTCTACTTTTACAAAATTACTCGCGGCGATTCTGAAAGGTTACGCCAAAATAAGCACATTTTCGATCCGATCTGTGCATGATCGAAATCGGCTAAAATCGGCATTTCGATCCGATGATCGGTTACAGCATTAGTTACAGTAGAATATGATATGAAAATATGCTATAAATGTAACGTTACTAACCGTGGAATTGCCCATATTTCTTTCCATCAAAATATATACTAAATACTAAAAAAAAAATAAAAGTATAAGACTAAAACTTTTAAAAGTATTACCGAACGGGTTGTATTTCTGGACATGCAAATTCACATAGGAAAAACGTTCAAATTTTGAAAGTTGAATTTGACAGTCGGCATTAACGGAGGATAATAAATGGATGTTCAGCACAAAATTCTCATATTAATTTCCAGAAGAAAATAAGCGTCCTGAGTCGTTTTACGTGCGTTTTTCCGCGCACCTGTGGCAGCGCGCATGTCAATGACATTCCCATGCAAAACATTGACGTTCGGTAATACAACACAAAATTTTGCGTCGGGAAGAGGTTTCTTTTTTGGAAGGGTTTACAAGAAAGTTGAATTGGAGACAAATTGGTAAATTAAAGATTAAAGATATTTAACGTCAAATGTGTTCTTTATGTCTGAGTTTATGCAGCTGCTCATATAATTTCCACTTTGATTTTATGCAGAAAATGTTTGTTTTGTTTTGTGCCGTCAAATAAGTATCCGGTAATAGGACACAGTATACACATCTAGTAAATTGGTCCAGTTTACTGGACCATTTACACGCAACATATAGGAAAGTGCCATATCAGCGATGTACCTACCTGATGCCATCTACCGACAAGAAATCGCGCAGGAAGCTTGCTCTTGAATACTAGTGCATGACTATTCAGACGCGTCCATTATTGCGCTATTCGATCCCAGAGTCTTCGCTTCGCCGCCTCACTCGCCGCCGCGACGAAACACGTGTTATTCTATGAGAGACCGATTTTCTTTGCGATGGGATTTTGTAGCGCGTGGTGGGCGTGCACGCTTCGGACGTAATAATCGATATATGAAGGGCGTATTTACTCAAAATACAAACTTACTAAAGAGTCTCCTTTTAAGAATTTGAATAGTTTACCTTCCGATTTCATTAAGTCAAGTGTGATCAAAACTTGAAATGATACAAATCTGAACGATGATGATCAGACTCAAATTAATAAAATCCGAATGTAAACTATTCCTAGTCTTAAATTGAGACTATTCAGCAAATTTGTATTTTGAGCAAATAGGCCCTTCATTAGGGTTCATACATTTTAAAATAATTTGTACACATGTGAATAGCCCGCCGTTGTGGCCGGCAACTACCGTAGGTGCTAGAGAACCCGGACAGTCACACACAACACAGATTAGCACAGTGCGTCATTGACTTTGTACACGCACCGTGCGCGGTGGCCGGGTTCTCCTACACTGCGATAAATTGAACCTTGGTGCATGAAATCGCGCCGTGCGGAAACCCGCTTTGCCGTTGAGCGATAATTTTTTTTATCAGCGAAGGCACGGCGATATTACGGTCCAATTGGTGTACGTTTCTACCAAAATGAACTACTGAGCGTAGATTTACAAAAGCGAGAATAAAGATTATAAAAATTGAAATCTCAAATTATCGTGAACAAAATAAAAAATAACAAATTTTGGAGTTTAAAGACTGACTTTCAAGCAATTTTCTGGATAACCAGGAGGACTACAGAACAGCAATATACATGTATTTTATGAGCAATATACAGATAAATCGTTTGATATAACAACGCTCGAAATTAGCACAGGCCCGATGGCCCGGGGCCACCAAAAATCTCTGTCGGGCCACCAAAAAATCATAATTGCTCTATTTTAGTGGCCCGATTGGGCCAGTAAAATTTCCAAATGTAAATCTGAAAATTTGACATTTCAAACATCGCCGAAACCAGGCATAAAAAACAAAGGAAATTAGTGGGAAAAATCAGCAAAATAGTGAGCGCAAATCTGCTAACGGCGATAATCTGGAGAAATGTGCGTGATTAGACAGAAAATTTCATCTCGTTCTGGAGGTGCCTATGAAAATTATGACGTCTTGGGGAGACAAACAACAAAGAGAGACTGATTTACCCGTCTACTACTAGTGCATACAAGTAGAACTAGAAGTGTACACACATGCTGGTACCTTGTACTGGCCCTATGTATTATAAATGGGGACGGTATGTACATCAGCTTAATACAGCAATTCGCATAGCCACACACAGTCTAGTCAACTCTGCAACTATGCTTTGACTTGTCTTCAATTCAGTCCAATTTGCGCAAATTCGTTTGGGCAAGAAAGCCAGAAAGGCCTTATTATCTTTCAAAGCATCACATAATTTGAAAGAACTTCAAATATAGGACTCATAATAAGGTAGTACAGATTTTGTTTTATCTAGTTTTGTACTTTTGTAGATGTTTCATGCCGATGTTGTGAAAGAGTTCCAGTTCAGTCCCATGCATGTTGTTTTGTGCATTATAATTTCAACTTTGATTTGAACTTGTAAGTTGACAAAATCGCACAGAGAAAGGGCTGAAATTGTAACATTTCATCACTCCAAAATTACCTTTTACAGATTCAATGTTGGGTTTATATATTTCTTTACGGATTTTTGATCAGGGTGGTGATTTTAGATGTTATTTTCATTAATTAATTCTTATGAAAAGCTAAGATTACCGGTCACTGTTTTCTTTTGTTTTCCTTGTTTTTTCGGGCCACCAAATTTCTGTTTCGGGCCACCAATATTGGATAAATACCAATTCTACTTGCCCGATCGGGCCACCAGCAAAAAAAGTTAATTTCGAGCGTTGGATATAAGTTTTGAGTCGCATGTTCAGTGCATTCTCGGCAAATCTAATTTCAAAGGTAGCCCTGTCCATTTTTTGGCCGGGTTCCCCCCCACCCCCGTCCGGGTTCTCCAGCACCCACGGTACTCATTTTTGTCCAGAGAAAAGGAGCTCAAATGGAGCGAAATTGGGAATCCAAAGCCAAGGACTAGTCAAACAGCATTTTTGGTAAGCATTGTAGTTTAACTTTATTAATGTTTACAAATAATAAATTAAAATAATGAAACTAACAAAAAAATACCGACTAAAAGTTCACAGTCGGGCTTCAACATGTCGTCAATATTGTTACACTATAACCAATGGCAATGCTAATGGTTGTTTGTGTGACACTTACCTAATTAAATATAAAACTTTAAAAGTAAAACAAAAAAAGTAAAAACATGGTAATGAATTACAAAAATAATCTCCCATACCATGGACTCCCATCCTCCTGTGTGGTGAGTCTTATTGAGTCTGTATGCATTCATATATTAGTGTCACTTAATATCAGAGCATTTTCAGTGGTTCTAGCCTACTGGCAGCTACTTTTACAGATATTCCACACGTCATTTGTTCTATAAATCAGCACACCACAGAAATGTGCGTGTGGGACTACACAAGTAAATAAAATAGTGATGCAACAACGCTAGATTTAGAGAAGGTTCGCTTACCTTTGGAATAATTGCGTCGGGTTCCTGCAAGCTCTTGAAGAGCGACTTAATAGCCGAAATGCATTCAGTGCCATCGTATCCGATCTTTTTTACTTAAAGAATTGTCCCTAAAACGTCATAACATGATTATGACTTGTTTTTGTTTCGGATTTTCCAATCAACAAGCACGTACAGTAACAAGCTTCCGGTTGTCCTTTAAATTCAGACTGGTATCCAAACACGTTTTTAGGTTTATAGATCCCGGGCCCCCGGGGGGGGGGGGGGGGGGGGGGGGGGTTGATTTTTACCGAATTTGTAGCTCATTAATTATAATGGTTTGTATTCGGTATCAAATATGTACATCAAACAAAACATTAAGATACATAATATGTAAATATATGTATTTACAATACGTAAGTATTGTAGCCAAAGAGCTCAGAGGGGTTTGGATTTTGACCAAATTTTGTAGGCCAGAGGCGTCGATCCTTTTTTTGCGATTGGGGGCGAAATTTGAAGAAAAAAAGAATCGACATTTCCATCAATTATTACATTATTATTACAATAATTATTATCGCTACAAATAAAATCAGGGAGCAAATAATACTACCAAAAGGACGGGCCGAAGGAGGGGGGGGGGGGGGGGGGGAGGAAGAAAATGGGGGGGGGGGGGGGGAGGAGGAGGTCTGAGAGGGAATGGCCCTCACCGACTTCCTGCATCATGTGCCGTAGTCTACTTTCCTCAACCAGACGCTGTCATGGAAGTCGACTTGACAGACCATATCTTGATGACAATGGACACGATGTCAGTCAAGTTATCCCAAAGCTGGCTTCGTAATTTTAGGTGATTTTACCAGTTCAACACACTGAACCTCTGCTATTAAACCAGCAATTCAAGTCGTCGACATCGCAACAAGAGGTGACCGGACCTTGGACAAAATCATAACCAATATAAGTAGTCATTATGACTATGTCACAGCTACATCACTTATTGGTATGTCTGATCATGTAACGCTTCTATGTTCCCCCATAAGCTCTACCAAGAAGCAGAATAATACCCGATTCCACTTTTTTCGACCGATGCCAGATAGTGCCGTGCGTGCGTTTGGGATAAACGGCCACGATTGCTCAGAGGTCACTTCGAAAGATGACGTCAATGAACAGGTTCAAAGCTTTTACAACACACTTTCTCATCTTCTCTCCTTTTGCCTTTCTCCCTTCCCTATTCTTGTTTTCCGCATCTCGCTCTCCACTTACTTGCCCTTACTTTCATGGTATTTTTTGATGTACATGTTAATGCTTTCAAATGTTGATGTTATAAAAAAAAAAAAAAAAGTTATTATGTATTGATTAATTGTTATAAATTACTATATATTGCAATATTTAAATATTTATGTACAAGGCATCCCTGGTGGCCTCCCCAAGTTGGCAGGAAAGACCCATGGGTCACAGAAATTCAAGATTTCTTTTTTCCTGCCAGGCAGCTTGGGGAGATTCACCAGGGGTGCTTTTATGCTTTTATGTTTCTGATCGTTTTGTAAATTCACTATTCATTTTGTATCATATACATTGTACTTTATTTTGAAATGCCGAATAAATAATAATAATAATAATAATAACGCTGCAATTAATGAGTTCTTCCCACTGAGGAAGGTCAAACTCCACTCAGAAGACCAACCGTGGATGACTCCTCAAATAAAATCA